>JAQZBX010028021.1:0-28026 GCA_029593785.1 Cabassous unicinctus
TTTTATTTTTACTATTCTTTTACTTTTCTCCTTTCTTTCCTTTTCTAAAATCATAATATATTGAGGGAGGAACATCAACAACTACAAGAAAATAGATTAAGTGGAACCAAGTGTCAAAAAGGAAACTTAACACAAAACAAAACAAAAGAAAACTCTAGAGTAGAAAGAGAAGTGAACCATCTGAAGAAGCCCATCAAGATAAACAGATGCCCAGACACCAGCAAAAAATTACAAGCCACACCAAGAAACAGAAAGACATGGCCCAGTCAAATGAACAAACAAAAAGCAGGAGGAAATGCAGAATGTGGAACAAATATTCAAGGATGTCCAAACAAATATCAAGAATCAACTTAGTGAAGTGACAGAAGAGATAAAGGATATTAAGAATACACTGGAGGAACACACAGAAGAAAGCATAAATGTTCATAAAAAGATACCATGCCTGATAGTGATGAATGGCACAATGCAAGAAATTAAAAATATGCTGGAAGCACATAACAGCAGATTTGAACAGGCAGAGGAAAGAATTAGTGATGTAGAAGATAACACATCTGAAATCACACAGATAGTAGAACAGATAGATAAAAAGATAGAAAAAATTCAGCAGGGACTCAGGGAATTGAATGACAATGTGAAATGAACAAGCATATACATTAGAAGATCCCAGAGGGAGAAGAGTAGGTAAAGGGGTCAGAATGAGTATTGGAGGAAGTAATGGCTGAAAATTTCCCAACTCTTTTGAGGGACATGGATTTACATGCCCAGGAAGCACAGCACATGTCAAAAAGTATAAATCCTACCAGGCCTACCACCAGACATATACTTATCAAATGGTCAAATGCACAGGACAAAGAGAGACTACTGAAAACAGTAAGAGAAAAGAGATCCATCATATAAAAGGGAAGCTCGATAAGATTAAGCACTTATCTCTTCTGAAATCGTGGAGGCAAGAAGGCAGTGGAATAACATCCTTAAGGTGCAAGACAAACAAACAAACAAACAAACAAACAACTTTAGCCAGGAATTCTATATCAAGCAAAGCTATCATTCAAAAAAAAAGAGGGAGAGTTCAAAATATTCACAGATAAACAGAAAGTAAGAGTTTGTCAACAAGAAATGTTCCCTTCAAAAAAATACTAAAGGGAGTTCTACAGATTGAAAAGGAAAAACAGGAGAGAGAGGGTTAAAGGAGACTATAGAAATGAGGACTATTAGTAAGAGTAACTAAAATTATAAAAAGAGAATAAAAACAAACTATGATGTATATAAACCTAAAGAAAAAATGGCTTATGGATGTACTGCCTTGACAGTAATAACATTGAATGTTAATGGCTTAAATTCGCCAATCAAAACACATAGATCAGAAGAATGAGTAAGGACATACAACCCATCCCTATGCCGTCAACAAAAACTCACCTTAGACACAGGGGCACAATATATCAGTTGCATATACAGCCAGCTGATATTTGATGAGGCCACCAATCCCACTCAACTGGGACTGAGTGGCCTGTTCAACAAAAGGTTCTGGGAGAACTGGATATCCATAGTCAAAAGAATGACAGAGGATCTCTTATCTCAAATCCTATACAAAAATCAACTGGCTTTCTGTAGATCCCCTGATGGATCCTTTTCTTTCTCACATGTACTGTATCCTCTGGATGCTCCCACCTATGCTAACACTAGATCTCTCAAAATCCAAGTCTCTCACTTATTACTATTGCACCACATTCATTCCAAACATTCCAACTAAGCGTTGTGCCTCTTTTTTGGTCGTAGGAGAGGCCAGGTGCAACAGCTTATCCTTTACTATAAAAGGGATATCTTGACAGGCCCCACACCACTGGAGACCTAGAAATTTCACTGAGGTGGAAGGACCCTGTAATTTTGTTGGATTTATCTCCCATCCTCTCTCACGCAAATGCCTTACCAATAAATCTAGAGTCTTTGCTACTTCTTGCTCAGTAGGTCCTATCAACATGATGTCATCAATATAATGGACCAGTGTGATGTCTCCTGGGAGGAAGAAACAATCAAGTTCCCTGAGGATAATATTATGACATAGGGCTGGAGAGTTGATATACCCCTGAGGCAGGACAGTGATGGTATACTGCTGGCCTTGCCAGCTGAAAGCAAACTGTTTCTGATGGTCCTTACTAATGGAAATTGAGAAAAAAGCATTTGCCAGATCAACAGCTGCATACCAGGTACCAGGGGGAGTGTTGATTTGCTCAAGCAATGATACCACATCTGGGACAATAGCTGCAATTGGAGTCACCACCTGGTTAAATTTATGATAATCTACTGTCATCCTTCAAGATCCATCTGTTTTCTGCACAGGCCAAATAGGAGAGTTGAATGGGGATGTGGTGGAAATCACCACCCCTGCATCCTTCAAATCCTTCATGGTGGCACTAATCTTTGCAATCCCTCCAGGAATCCGGTATTGCCTTTGATTTACTATTTTGCTAGGCAGAGGCAGTTCTAGAGGCTTTCACTTGGCCTTTCCAACCATAATAGCCCTCACTCCACAAGTCAGGAATCCAATGTGGGGATTCTGACAGTTAGTGAGTATGTCTATTCCAATTATGCATTCTGGAACTGGGGAAATAACCACAGAATGGGTCCAGGGACCCACTGGACCCACCATGAGACAGACCTGAGCTAAAACTCCATCAATCACCTGACCTCCATAAGCCCCTACTCTGACTGGTGGAGCACAGTGACGTTTTGGGTCTCCTGGAATTAATGTCACTTCTGAGCCAGTGTCTAATAATCCCCGAAATGTCTGATCATTTCCTTTTCCACAATGCACAGTTACTCTGGCAAAAGACCGTAGGTCTCCCTGGGAACAGTGGGAGGAAAATTAACAGTATAAATTTTTGGCAGTTTAACAAGATCCTTCCCCAAGGGAACCTGGCCTTCTCCCCTTTCAAGGGGCTCTGGGTCTGTAAACTGTCTCAAGTCTGGGAATTGATTAAGGGGCCGTGATTCTCCACGTCTGTAATTTGAGTTAGGATTTTGTTCTCTTGACCTAGAACTCTTCTGCTTATACAGATCCAGAAGAAATTTAGTAGACTACCTATCTATTTCACTTCTAGGTATCCCATGATCATTAGCCAACACCATAACTCCATGCGACTTAGACTGTTCTGTGTGCTGTTTTGAATCTGTCTTTCATTGTTGTAGCCATGGCCAGTTTGCCTTTGGCAATTAACTGCCGATACTTGACTTTTACCAGACTGATATCCGATCATCCCCATAATGTTTAAGGATTCCAAATCCATTACAGCCGCCCCCCCCTACAGTAATATATGGACTGCAGAGAAGAGCAACCACAGAGCTCTTCAGAGAAGATGGAGTTAGTCTTACAAATTTATTCCTCACAGTCCTGGTTAAAGGTGTGTCCTCTGGACATTCCTGGGGTAGGTGGGCGGGTCTCAAATGGCAAATCCATCCCAACATTCCAATCTCTCTAAGCGTTTGAATCCCCTCATCTACTGTATACCATGGCAAATCGGGCATCTCAACATCAAATATGCTAGGCCATTGTTTGGTCCATGCTTCTGTCAGCCACCCAAGCAAACTGTTAGAGCCCTTTCTAACCCCTTGAGCTACAGTGTTGAATCCAGAATTTCTGCTTAGTGGGCCCATATCAATAAATTCAGCCTGATCCAACTTTATATTCCTTCCACCATTATCCCATTCCCTTAGTATCCATTCCCACACATATTTCCCTGATTTCTGTCTATATAAGTTGGAAAACTCATGCAGTTCTTTCAGAGTATAGCATACTTCCTCATGGGTCACACTTTGCATTTCACCTTTGGGGGCTTGTTGTGATTTTAGTCTAGTAATGGGTCTCGAAGACAAGAGGGGGGGGGTGGAGGTAAGGAGAAGGATTAGAGATGTCTTGCAGGCTTCCATTTGGCTGGTACCCACCTCGGGGCTGGAAGGAAGTCCGGACTCCCTGGGCAGGCTGGAGGATAGACGATACAAGGTTGACAAGGTGTGATCTCCACAGGGCAGGCTATCACAGGTTTATCTGGTAAGGTCTCAGCAGAATTTAGGGTTCCAATGTCCCCACCAATATTATCGTCATCCCATATGTCTCCATCCCAATCTTCGGGGTTCCACTCCTTTCCAATCAATGCCTTCACTTTAATTGCAGAAACCCTGCGAGGTTGAGATTTTAGTTTCCTCTGTAATTAATTCTGTTACTCGTACAATGAGAGTCTGGGTTTGATTCTCAGATATCTCAAGTCTGTGGCTACAGTAGACAAGATTTTCTTTCAAGGCACATGTAGAAACTTTCATATCATTCATGCGGCATTTAAATTTCAAATTTGAAGACTTTAGCTCATCTCTTTCTTTTGTAACTGTATCCAGAGTATCTAGGAGGAGCCAGCCAACATCACTATACTTTTTGATCCACAAAATTCTGTTAAGGTGTTGAAAACACTCTCACCCAGATCCTTCTTTCTTATAAGCATGGAAGTAGGGGAATCCAGTGATGCTATTTTGTGTATCTCTATTGCCAGCTCATGCCATGGACTATTAGCAACCTCTTCATTATTGGAAAGGGAGTCATTAGTACCCCTGAGTCCAATTAGAGTAGAGAGCCAATTACAAAACTCCCACAACCACCTCAGACATCCCATGTTTAAGACTCTTTTCCTCAAGAACCACTCCCGGTACCAAGCTGTATTAGTCAGGGTTCTCTTGGGAAACAGAATCAACAGGAGATATCTGTCAGTAATATGAGATTTTAAAAGAGTCTCTCATGCAACTGTGGGGATGCACAAGTTCAGGTTCCGCGGGCAGGGTGCAAACCAGGGGCTCCGATGAAAGTCCGATGAAAGGTCCTTGATGAGTTTCTGGGAGAAGTTGGCTGTCTAACAACGAGCTGGGAAATTCTCTCTGAATGTTGAAATCACTTCCCTTTTTAAGGCATTCAACTGATTGGATAAAAGCATCACCCACTGATGATGCAGTCTCCCTGATTGATGCAGATGTAATCAGCCATCCACACAGTAAACTCACTGGTGATCCAAGTCCATAAAAGCCTTGTAATTCAATTAGCCCAGTGCTTGCTGGACCAAACACCTGGACACAATTACCTGGCCGAGTTGGCACATTAGCCTAACCATCACAACAACTTCTTTCATTGGTGTGGCACATTCATTGCAATTGATGAACCTATTTTGGAGCATTGCCACTAAGGAAGGATTATAGTTTCCATTGTAGTTTACACTCTCTCCCACTCAGTTCTGTAGATTATGGCAGGATATATAATGGCTTGTATCTGTCATTGCAATGTCATTCAGGATAATTTGATGTCCTGAAACTGCCCTTATATTATACCTCGCCCTCCCTCTCCCTTCCCTCACCCCCCCCCCGTGACCACTGTCTCCACATCAATGATATAATTTCTTCCATTTCTAGAATCACAATAAATATATAGTAGAATACCAGTAAGTCCACTCTAATCTGTATTTTATTCCCCAGTCCTGAGGATTCTGGGATGGAGATGCCCAGTCTGCCTCTAATTTAGAGGTAGTTTCGATCCCATATGGCTGATGGATGGGACAATCTTGCTTACAGTTTTAGACTATCTTGGTTCCTTTTTATGTTGGTTGTCCATCCTCACATCCTTGTTAGTTGTCCTGGGTGGGTCCAATGAACTAGTGAGTAGGTGTTGCAACTCTCATGAGGCTCAGGGCCCAGCTGGCACATGGTTAGCCCAAAGATTCAAGTCTCTTGGGTGAACACATATCAACTCTAGCACCAACCATAAGTTCCAATACAAGTGACATTCTAATGAACATTCTTGACAAAATTCTTTCATTCAGGATGGAGTGGCTGAGTGTTCCCATGTGCCTGGCACTCTGCTGAGCACTGGGAGAGTGATGATAAAAATACTAAAAACAGAGATACTTCTGAGCTTTGAGAATGCTAAAATAAATTATACATATATATTTGACAAATGTTTTTTGCACATTATTTTATTGTTTTAAATATATAAAAATTCAGACTTCTAGGAAGAGGGTATCAGAAGGGTGCCATGGCTCAACTCTCTTACAGAAACAACAGGTGACAGGAAAAAGCTGTCTCAGGAAGCTGCTTTGAGGGTCTGCAGACCAGAAGAGGTCTATACATACGTCCAGGAGCAAGAGGGACAGAGAGATGAAGAAGCCGAAGCAAAAACTGTGAGTTACTAGCCCCCAAGGCTGGGACAGCACCCATCCCATACCCTAAAAGCAAACAGCTTAGGTACAACCTGTGGCTCACTTCAGCCAACTATGGGAAACGGACATATTCCTCCTTGATAGGAGGGTGGAGGCTGCAGAGGGTAGAGAGTGGTTTCTCTTCTATGAGTTTGTCCAGTGGAGCTTGTTTTGACTTTGGTACTGGCCAGACCAGAATCAACAGTGAGTGGATATTGGACACCTCCATTGAAAGGCTCACTGAGGATCTCCATCTGCTGGCAGGCCAGGAATCTGCAATAAGTGAAAAAGCTTTTTGGCGTCTCTCATGTCCAGGCCCTCTTGAATTAGATTTGGGCCCCATTAATGTCTCCCTCACCCTGTTCTTTTTTTGTTGTTTTATTCTTTATTTTTAAAGGAGCTTTAAATTACATAAATGTTACATTGAAAATATAGGGAATTTCCATATACTCCCTCTCGCACACTTTCCCCCATTAACATCTTTCATTAGTGTGGTACATTTGTTACAATTGATGAACACATACTGAAGCTTTGCTACTAAGCATGGTCTATAGTTTACATTATGATTTACAATTTGCACCTCACAATTTTATGAGTATTGACTAAATGTATAATGGTTTGTATCTATCATTTCAATATCATACAGAACAATTTCAATTTCCCAAAAATGTCCCATGTTACAACTATCCTTCCCTCTCCCACCCCACAGAAACTCTGGTGATCACTGTCTTCATATCATTGTTACAAGTTCTTCCATTACTAAAATAATAATAAGGCTACTTTAGTTCATAGTTGTGACAGCTGGCAAAAGTGCTTATTGAAATTTCTTCACTTAAGTAGCTTTGAAAATTCCAAAACTAATTGAGCTGGTTCTCATTAATTTAGTTTTAGAAATTTATGCTTTACAATTAGTTCCCTTAAGGATATTAACCAGACTTTCTTAGTTTTTCTTACAGGAATAAGGTAATGTCTCAAAACAAAATTACCAGGGAGAATGGTGTAAATCTGTAACTTTTCCCAGAGGCAAAAAGTTTGATATCCTTGAGCATTTGTCTGAGATAGGAGCCGTGATGTCCTTGCACCTGTGTAACTATATCTAAACTGTGGTTTATTAGCCACTGAAATCAATGACACGTTGTGTATGCTTGAGACAACACAGGACTGAGAAATTGCATGTACCTTCCTCACACATTACTGTTGTTGTTGTTGTTTTACTTATTTTCTTTTCAACTATCCCTTTTCTCTTTTTATAACTATAAATACCCTAGCTCCAGGGGAGCAAATGATGCTCAAGCAGTTGAGCACCCTCCTACTACATGGAGGTCCCAGGTTCGATTCCTGGTGCCTCTTAAAGAAGAGAAACAGACAACGAGCAGAGAACAAGCAGACAATGAACAAAAGCAATGAGCAGACAATGAGCAAAAACAACAAGCAAGACAATAAGCAGACAATGAGCAGACAACAAGCAAAAAATAACAAGCAGGGAGCAGATGTGGCTCAAGCAATTGAGCATCCACTTCCTACATGGAAGGTCCCGAGTTCAGTACTTGGTGCATCCTAAAGAAAAAACAAATAGAAAATCAGTGAAAAATGAGCAAAAACAATGAGGAAATAAAATGAGCAGACAGACGAGGGAGCCATCTCTGGGGCAGGGGGGTGGGGGGGATAAAACAAAAAACAAAATAAAACCAAAAAAACTAGCTCCCTTTTTCATTTTGAACTGGTTTTGGGGCAATTCCCCCAGTTCCTTGCTTGGGTGCACACAATATCACATTTTCACTAAGAGACACATTTGTCTTTTGTGTCAACATTCTGGAAGGGAATGTCTACTGGGAATAGCCATCCTAACAACAACAGTGGCATTCCCACCTTGCTCCTCAAATTTGAGGATTTTGGGATGGTGATGCCCACTCTCCTTCCATTTGAGAGTGGGCTATTTTTATTATTTAAACTGGGCAATCAAAAATTTAGAATAATTTGAACCAAAAATTAAAGAAAATCTGTGAAACAATACCACTAGGTAAAAGAGGGAAATTGACCATCAATGAATTAAGACAGAACATCTGAAATTGAAAATCCAGGAGAACAGAAAGAGAAAAGAATGGGAAAAATGAAGCAGGGTCTCAGGGAGTTGAATGGCAATGTGAAATACAAACACATACATGTCATAAGTGCCCCAGAATGTGAAAAGAAGAGAAATGAAACAGAAAAAAATATTTCAGGAAATAATGACAGAAAAATTCCAAGTGTTGATGAAAGACATAAATATCAATATAGAGAAGGAAAATGCACCTCAAACAGAATAAAACCAAATAGATCTACTCCAAGACATGTACTATTCAGATTGTCAAATGCCAGATAAAAGAGAGTATACTGAACGCAGCCAGAGAAAAGCAAAGCATCACATACAAGGGAAGCTCTATAAGAATAAGTGCAGATCTCTCATCAGAAACCAGGGAGGCAAGAAGAAAGTGGTATGATATATATAAGTTTCTGAAAGAAAAAACCTGCCAGCCAAGAAATCTACCTGGTCAAACTGTCCTTTATAAATGAGAGTGAGTTTAAAGCCTTCACCGACAAAAATAATAATAATAATTAAGAGAGTTTTTACACAAAGACTGAATCTACAAGAGATATTAAAGGGACTTCTGTGATGGGAAAGGAAAATACAAAGGCAAGACACTTGGAGAAAAGTATAGGAATGAGGATTATTAGTAAAGGTAACTAAAAGTGTAAAAAGACAGACAATAATAAGATATGACAAAGGAAAACCAAAGGATAAAATAGGCAAAGTAAGTAATGCCTTTACAATAATAACATTAAACATTAATAGATTGAACTCTGGAATCCAAAAATGTAGACTGAAAAATGGATTTTAAAAAAATGAGCCATCTATATGCTGTCTGCAAGAAACTCCCCTTAGATGCAGGGCAAAATCAGGCTGAACATGAGTGACTGGAAAAAGATAGTTCACACAATTAGCAACCAAAAAATATCTGGAACTGTGATATTAGCATAACAAAAGTAGGTTTTAAATGAAAAACTCTTTTAAGAGATGAAGAAGGTTATTTAAAGTTAATAAAAGGGACAAATTATGAAAATGAAATAATAATCATAAATATTTATGTACCTAGCCTGGGTGCCTCAAAATATTTGAGGCACGCACTGGTAAAAATGAAGGGAAAGATAGATATCTCTACACTAATATTTGGAGACTTCAATACACCACTTTCAACATTGTTTAGAACATCTTGGCAGAGGATAAATGAGAAAACAGAGTAAGTGAATAAATATGATAAATGAACTAGACCTAACAGATATTTATAGAGCATGACACACCAAAACAGAAAGGTAAACATTTTTCTCAAATGCTCATGGCTCCATTCCAGGAAAGCTTATGTTGGGATACAAGACAGGACCCAATAAATTAAAAAAGATGGGTAAATATACAAAGCACTTTCTCTGATGATAAGGGATTGAAGCTGGAAATCATAATAGGCAGAATAAAGGGAACATACACAAATACATAGAGTTTGAACAGCACCCTCAAATAACCAGTGAATCAAAAATGAAATTGCAAGAGAAATCAGTATATATCTTGAGACAAATGAAAATGAAAGACATAATATCAAAACCAATGGGATGCAATGCAGGAAATGATGAGAGGGAAATTTATAGCCCACAATGCATATATTAAAAAGTAATAAGAGCTAAAATTGAGGAATTAACTGCATACTTGGAGTAACTAGATAAAGAAAAACAAACCAATCCCAAAGCAGGTAAGAGGAATGAAATAACAAGATTAAAGCAGAAATAAATAAATTAAGAACAAGAAAGCAATAGAGAGAATCCACACAACCAGAAGTTGGTTCTTTGAGAAGATCATCAAAATTGACAACCCCTTAGCCAGAATGACATAGAAAAAGAGAGAGAAGATGCAAATAAAATCAGAAATGAGAGGGGGACTATACCACTGACCCTGCAGAAATAAAGATCATGGCAGTACACTAAAAACAATTTTATGGCAACATACTAGGCAATGTAGATGAAATGGACAATTTCCTAGAAATACACGAACTACCTACACTGCCTTAGAAGAAATAGAAGACCTCAACAATCCAAGCACAAGTAAAGAGAATGAAGCAGTCATCAAAAACCTCTGAAAAATAGAAAGCCCAGAACCAGATGGCTCACAGGTACATTCTACCAATCATTCAAAAAAGATCTAATACCAAATTTGCTCAAACTCTTCCAAAAATTTGAAAAGGAGCAAATGCTACCAAACTCATTCTTTGACACCAACATCACCTTAATACCAAAGTCAGACAAATATATTATGAGAAATGAAAATTATAGACCAATGTCTTTAATGAATATAGATGCCAAAATCCTCAACAAAATACTTGATACCTGAATCCAAAAGCACATTACAAGAATTATACACACAATCAAGTGGGCTTTATTACAGGGATGCAAGAGTGGTTCAAAACAAGAAAATCAAATAGTGTATACAAAAAATTAATGAGTTGATGAAGAAAAGTCACATGATCATCTCAATTGAAAGAGAAAAGGCACTTGACAAAATACTGCATCATTCCTTGATAAAAACACTACAAACGATAGGAATCAAAGAAATTTTTCTCAATATAGTAAAGTGCATGTATGAATTACCCACAGCTAACATTTTACTCAGTGGTGAAAGATGAAAGCTTTACTACTGAGACCAGGAATAAGATGAGAATGCCCACTGCCACTGTTGTTATTCAATATTGTGCTAGAGATTCTAGCTAAAGCGATTAGGCAAGGAAAAAAATGAAAGGTACCCAAATAGAAAAGGAACAATAAAAATTTCGCTCTTCTCAGGTGATATGGTCCTATACCCAGAAAATTCCAAAAAGTCTATAACAAAGCTACTAGAACTAATGGGCGAGCTCAGGAAAGTGGCAGGATAAAAGAGGGATATGCAAAAATCAGTAGTGCTTCTGTACACTACTAATGAGCAATCTGGAGAGGAAGTACAAAAAAATTCCATTTACAATATCAACTAAAGGAATCACATATATACGTGTAACTTAACCAAGGACATAAAGGAACTATATTCAAAAAAACTACAAAGGATTGCTAAAACAAACCAAGGAACACATGAATAAATGAAGGAAATTCCAGGTTTATGGATTGGAAGACCGAATATCCTTAAGATGTCAATTCTACTTACACTGATTTAGAGATTCAATGCAATCCCAATAAAATTTTCAACAGCCTATTTTTTTTTTTTTACAGAAATGGAAAGGCCAAGTATCAATTTTATTTGGAAGGGTAAGGGGGCCTGAATAGCTAAAATAGTATTTTTAAAAAATAATAAAGTTGGAGGACTTGAAAATATTTTACTTAGCTGCAGTGGTAAAAACAGCAACAACAACAAAAAAAACTGCATGGTATTGGCATAAAGTAGATGTATTGACCAATGGACCTGAACTGAGAATTCAGAAATAGCCCCTTACATACAATAAAGTGATTTTTGACAAGGTTATCACACACAGCCAGCTGGGTGAGAGCAGTTTATTCAAAAAATGGTGGTGGGAGAACTGGATATCCATAGATACAAGAAAGAAGGAGGACCCCCATCTCACCACTTATGCAAAAATAAACTCAGAATGAACCAAGGAACTAATAGAAAAGCTACAACTATAAAACTCCTAGAAGAAAATATAGGGAAGCATATTAAAGAACTTGTGGTAGGTGTTGGTTTCTTAAACTTTACACTAAAGCAAGAGCAACTGAAGAAAAAAATTGATAAATGGGACCTTGTCAAATTTAAACACTTAGTGCTCCAGATGACTTTGTTAAAAAGGTGAAAGGGCAGCCCACACATTTTCAGAAAGAAAATTTCAGGAGAGTTTTCAGAAACCACATATGTGATAATGGTTTGATCTGCATGTTATATGAAGAGACCATACAACTCAATGACAAAAAGACAAGAAACCCAATTAAAAAATGGGCGAAAGACATGAACAGACATTTTTTTTCCAGAGAAAAAATACAAATGGCCAAAAAACATATAAGAAGATGGTGAACATCATTAGCTATTAGGGAAATGCAGATCAAAACTACAATGAGTTATCATTTCATGCCTTACAGAATGGCTATTATTAAAAAGGGAGAAAACTACAAAATGTGGAGAAATGGGAGCCCTCCTTCACTGTTGGTGGGAATGTTAAATGGTGCAGCCTCTATGGAAGAGAGTTTGGCAATTGTTCAGAAAGCTAAATATAGAACTGCCTTATGATCCTGCAATCCTGCTACTAGGAATATATTCAGAAAAACTGAAAGCAAGGACAAGAAATATATTTGCACACCAATGTTCAGAGCAGCATTATTCACAATTGCTTAAAGATGGAAATAACCCAAGTTTCCATCAACCAACAAATGGATAAATAAAATGTGTTATATACATACCATGGGATACTATTCAGCAGTAAAAAGAAATGAACTTAGGATGTATGTGACAACATAGAGAACCTTGAGGACATTATGTTGAGTGAAATTAGCCAGATACAAAAGGACAAATATTGTATGATCTCATTAATATGACTAAATATGATGAGTAAACCCTTGGAGTTAAATTTTAGAGTATAGATTAATAGGAGATAGAATGCAGATTGAGAAGGGAGTAGCTGATGCAGGATGTATGTAGACTGTTTTAATAACTGGGATAATAAATGTGGGGAAATGGGTAGAGTTGATGGTAAGCCATTAGAGTAAGTATAATCAACACTGCTGATTTATAAATGTGATTATAGCAGAAAGGTTAATGACAATTGAAAGAACACTAGAGAATAATCTAGGGATGGTTTATTGTAGTGATTTTGGTGGGAGATGATGATTGTGGTTAATAGCACAAGTAAAGGAATGTACCTCTATTACAAGGTGTTAAGAATATAGAGATACATGGGGAAAGTACTACTAATGTAAGGTATACACTATAGTTAACAGTACTATTGAAATATTTTTAGAGCAATGGCAAAGAAGTTACAACATTAATGCTGAGGGTCAATAATGGGGGAGTATATGGAGGCATTGGTTTTTCCTTTGGAGTAATGAAAATGTTCTGAAACAGACTGAGATGATGACAACACACCTCTGTGATGAACCTGAGAGCCAGCGAGTGTACAATTTACAATACTAATACATGGTGTTAATAATAGGATGATTGTGAGAAAAATACATTAAATATAAGCTATGGACTATAGATAGCAGCAATATTATATGATGTTCTTTCATCATTTGTAACAAATATGTCACAACAATGTAAGGTGTTGGTGGCGGGGGTGATGTATAGGACTCCTGTGTGGTTTGCATGACTATTTACTTACCTCACAAATTCTCAAATTTAAAAGAAGTAAATATATATATATTTAAAAAATAAAAAAATACCATTCAAAAACATTTTCAAAAAAATTTTAATAATGCTCTCTTTAAAAAATGAAATATCCAGGACCCAATCTGAAAAAGACAGGATATCAGGCTGTCACAAACCAGAACAACAGTCACCCTAGACCTTGGGAATATGGAAGCAGGAATAAGACAGGTGGTGTCCACCTTCGCTATCCAAGGAAACATCTCAAATGGTCTTCATTTCAACCAGAATATTTGGTCAAATGAGATCTAGCACCTTCCATGCCACCATACACTTATGTCAGTCTGTGGATACTGGCTTCTTTGTTTATTTTAGGAACTACAACAAAGAAGTTGTGAGCACCAGCTCTGGAGTCAATTCTGGGTCTACAATTTACTATCTGTGTGGCCTTGGGCAGATTACTTAACCTCTAAGAGGTTTACTTTCTTCATATAAAAAATAAGGAGTCATAATCATATCTGTCTCCCAAGGCTGTTGTGAGGAATAATGAGTGAATACACGCAAAGTGTCTGGAACAGTGCCTGGCACACTGGGCTTGGCTGGAATTGGCAGCTCATTGCTCTTGTTATATACTGCTTTTGGGTATAAGCAGAGTGGTTCATGGATATAGGTCAAGGATTGGCAGGGTTTCCTAGTACAGTGTTTAAAAAACTTTAAATAGAGGCTAAGAACTGCAATTGGTTGTTTCATATAAAAATCCAGATATCTGGCTCTTCTAGAAAAATCACAATACTGCTGGGCAGGAGATTACCAGCTGCCCACAGCAAAATTCAGCTGTCCATTCCCAACCACTTCTCATTACTTCACTTTCCATTTGTAAATGCTGTTATTTTTCCTACCAATAACCTCATTGGTACATTGAGTACTCAGCCCCTATGCACGTTTTGCTTGCAACCTTGGTATTCACTGACGAAGAAGAAAATAAACATGGTTCTGCCAATAGGGCTTAGGGGATTCTGTTCTAGAATAGAATGAGATGACTGTCTCTCTGAGGAGGTCCTTTAACCAGAGAACCCTGTAAAATCTTCCTGGGTTGCAGAGTTATCCACAACCTTGCTACTGCAGTTGCAGTCACCAGGGGCTCGATAGAAATGAAGACCCTCAGGCCCTTCCCCAGACATACTGAAAGGAAATCTGCATTTTACGAGGATCTCCAGGTGTGCACATGAAAGTCTGAGAAGCACTGCTGTAGACCTAGGAACCCTCCCCGGGATAGATGAGGCTGTTGACCATGCTGAAGCTGTAGAGAGGCTGCTTTGGCCCCCACTGGCGCTGGCAGTTAAGGGCTATAATAGGAAGATCTCTGGTTGTTGTTTTTGCCACTGCAGTTACTCAGCTGCAAGGTGTCTGGCAAGACCTCTGAGATGCAGCTGGGCATGGGGGTGGAGTAAGGGTGGGAACAAGCTACTGGAGGGCAGCTGGACCCCTTGGTTGCTAGGTTGTGGCTGCCAGGTAGAGCTCTCTGTGAGCTCCCGATGCGGCTGACACCTAAGTTGCTGAGGCTGCTGAAGAAGGTGTTGAGGGAAATGGTGAAGGAGAGCATGGTTCCTTCCTGAGAGGAGTTAGGCAGTACTCTTGGTGCCCTCGGGAGGCTCTGGGGACTGGGGAGGCCTCAGAAAAGAGGAGAGGCTAGCTCCTTCTGGCTTAGATGTCCCTGAGTCCATCAAGGAACTGCCTGTTCTCAAAACGGTGCTTTGGCTTCATGCAGATCTCACTGTCATATATTTTCTTGCAGTTCCACCCAGGGTTTAGTAGTTACCTTTTCTTGGGTCGTCCTTGTCGCAGGACTCTTGAGGCAGTTGTGGATCAACATGTTGTGGCATTGGGGTTCCGCCAGCTGGCATCGCTTGGCTGGTTTAAGTGGAAGCTGTTGGCCACGAACTAGTAGATATGGCTGAGTGTGAGCTTGCTCTAGGGGGCGCTCTGGTTGGTCATGGCGATGAGCACCGAGCAGGTAGGGCAGGCGCAGCGTCTTCATGAGGTCCTCGTGTCTGGCCATGGACAGCCAGCTCAGACCGCTGGTCGTCCCGCAGAGCGGGGGAGGCCTGGGCTATCAATGCAGACAGAAGTCCTCGCAGTAGAGGGTCAGGTAGAGGGCCAGGTCGACGGCTCTCGGCGGGTCCGGAGTGGTCAGTGCCAAGGACGAGGTGGTCTGGGCCTGCCGCCCGCATGAGAGTATCCCTTTGGGGGCCAATTCCGTGGTCCATCTCAGCCCTGGCTGGGTGCTGGCTGTGCGGGGGTACTCAGGATGGTGGTCGGGTGGGTGCACCCAATATAAATTATTCATAACCAAACCGCACAATTACAGAGAATGAAATGAAGTTGACAGGTCTGTTTTTACATAAAAGTAAAATTTAAGGTAATGCGTAACTTCTAAGAGGGTGACCAGGAGGAGGGAGGAGATGGAAGTTAAAGGTAATTATGAGTAAGTATTAGCTCTTAGGTTGGTGGTAGGGTAATGTGATTTTACTATACCTTCAAAAACAAGTGAATGGGGGAGCAGATGTGGCTCAAGCAGTTAAGTGCCTGCTTCCCAGGCACTTCCCACACAGGAGGTCCTGCGTTGGGTTCCCAGTGCCTCCTAGACAAAATAAAAACAAACAGCCAGCAAACAAAGGAAAAAACCAACTCAGGGGAGCCCATGTGACTCAGTGGTTGAGCACCTGCCTGGGAACTTAAAAAAAAAAAAAGAACAAATCAAAATAAAAACATAAAAGTAATATATATGTGAACCAGAGATGATTGTGTATATTGAAGATGGAATTCATGATAATCAAATTTTATGCGTCTGAAGTCTTAAAAGGGGAAAAGTAAAAAGGCAGGAAGTAATACGAAGCAAAAAAATAAAAGAGAAGAAAGTGTAAAACTCTTTGGAACAACCATGAGATAAATGTTTAAATAAAATGAGGAATCATTAAAAACTTTCAACATTAGAGGAATTAAATAATCTACGGCATACATGCTTGATAAAAATATAATAGAAAACAAAAAATATTTTGGAAAGTGGAAAATATTTACTTTGCTGTAGACAAAATGATAGAAACAAAATTGTCTAGAAGTTATAATTACAACCATATAAAACCATGCATGTTAAAGACATGTCCAATAGAATAATTGGTATGAAATATACCTAAAACTTAGAATTGGTGTTCCCTGGGTAGGAAACCTATTTTTCTGTGTTTTCATAACTTCTCATTTAAAAATATTTAAAGAAATATTGGTATTTTACACTATTCAATAATATTTAATGGTTTTAAAATGTAAGAATAAAGGGAAAAGTAATTTAAAATAGCAGTATCCATAAAATATTTTCCATCTTTTGGACTGTAATATGAAGAAAATATAAATAGTTGCTGTAGCAGTTTGGCATTATTTATGAATTCCAAAAATAGATATTGGATTATGTTTGTAAACTGGTCTATATCTGGGCATAATCAAATTATGATTAGGGCTTTGACTGGGCCACATCAGTAGGACATGGAGTCCCCACACCCTTGGTGCGTGGGGACTCAGACAAAACTACATGGCAGATAAGAGAGTTGGAGATTTGGACTTGGTGCCCCAAGAAGTAAACATGCAGGAGAATACAGAGAAACAGATATGTGAGGAAACAGAGAAGGCTCCAGTACACACGGCAAAGGCCCAGGGAAGAGAGATGAGCCATTCCCCTGATAGTTTCCAGCTGCACAGACCAGAGCTCTGAGCAGCTGGGCCCAGAGAGAAACGAGCCCCGGGAGAGGGAAGAGAATTATGCTAACCTACAGCTGATATTGGAAGAAGCTGGGAACACAGAGCCTTCAGGGGAAGAGGGGTGCTGAACACTTACAGATATCTGAAGCCATCTTGCTCCAGCATGTGGCAACAGACTTTGGTGAGGGAAGTAACTTATGCTTTATGAACTTCTAACTATAAGCTTCTATCCCAAATAAATACCCTTTATAAAACCCAACAGATCTCTAGTATTTTGCATCAATGACCCTTTGGCTGATGAATACAGGTGCTAACTTGCTATATAGTTCCATATGTTGCAAAATAAGCAGAAAGTATTATAAATATATTAAAGAAGTTGTGAATCTTCATAAATTGTAACTTTGTACTGCACAATGTTATACACTTTGTCAAAATGTATAATGGCCTCTATCCATCATTGCAATGTCATTCAGAACAATTCCAATGTGCCCAAAATGCCCCCATGTTACACCCATTCTTCCCTCTCCCTCTTTTCAGAACCTCTGGTGGTCTATGCTTTTATATCAATGACACATGTTCTTCCATTGCTAGAATAATAATAAGTATACTTTAGTCCATAGTTGCATTGCCTCTTATGTTTGTTCATTCCTCAACCTTGAGGTGATGATGCCCACTCTCTTTCTGATTGAGAGGGGACTTAGGTCCCATGGGGCAGATGAATGGAATCGTTTTGTTTGCAATTATAGATACTCTGTATTTTGGGATGGGCATTGTCCATCATCATCCTTCTGTTAGTTGTCCTGGGTGAGCACATGAACAGACCAAAGATTTAAGTCTCTGGGACAAATATTTAACAAGCATAGTGCTAATTATAGATTCAAGTAAAAGGGGCAGAAGAGCCATGTGTAGGGAAATTATAAATGAGTCTATCTCTGTTACATCAGGAAAATAAATGCCAAAGTAAGGCCCGCTGAGAAGTTGCCAAATTCCTGACATTGTCTGCCCCACTTATAGTGTCTAGATGTCTCTAGATCCCTCAGGAGACTTGCTGTTTGCGGCGCTGTTTACTGTGGCAGTCAATGAAATCCTACTGTACATGCATAAGTGTAACCTCTGGAATGACCTCCCAACTCACTTTGAAGTCTCTTACTCATAAAAACTCATTTGTGTTTAATATTTTTCCCTTTATTTTTTGTATTTCCTGGCCTTTTTCCAGATGCATTGCTAGTGAGCACTTGGTAATAATCCCATGGTGCCACGGAGGCTCATCCCCAGGAGTAATATCCCATTCTGAAGGGAAGGTAGTGAGTTTATATGCTAGGTTTGGTTTAGAGAGAGTCCATATTTGAGCAACAAGGAGGCTTTCAGGAGGTAACTTTTAGGCAATATAAAAGCTAAGTTCCAATTTCACAAGTAAAAGTTCATAAGTAAAACCACAGACCCACCTTTGTGTTGGAGCATCCAGTTTACTCCATGTACAGACCTGGTTTTCCATTTCATGTACCACCCAGTTATCTCCTTTCTAATATTGTTTTCTTGCCCGGGAATATTACCTTTAAAAGCCCTCCATTTATGCTTATGTTCTTGAGTTTATATCGCTTAGTCTAGAAGTGTGCGTAAGACAATTCCCATATTCTCTTGTAACAAGTTTCTGTTTAGATTTAGCCTATTGGAGGCAATGGTCTGTTAAGGAGGACGAAGAGGAGGAGAAGTCAAAAATGGAGGAGGGAAGGAAGACAAGGAAACTGAGAAGACACCATTCTTATTCTGTAAGGAGCAGGACAGGATATTTTCAAGAATCCTATCTTCTTCTGCCAATTTCCCAGTCCTGAGGCACTCAGTAACATGCAGCAAATGTATTATCATCAGCTTCACCCTAAGGGTTTCAGTAACTTCTTCATCTCTGCATAATATCCCCACTTAACTTTTTGACCCTCTAGTCCTTCCTACATATTTTTTCTTAGTTTTATTTATTTTAAGATGGAGTCAATTACAATATCCATGTGGTTTTAAGTTAGGATTTCTAAGATTTATAGAATGCCTTAGCAGGTGGTTTTATGTAAATCTTCTGATTTCCCTCCTCTCTCTGATCATTCATCAATGCCACAGGAAACTCCTGCCTAGCATGTCTTCTCTACTCCATGTACTTATTTCTAAACCTCAGCATTTACCCCAGCATTTACCATGATCTGCTGGATTTATCCTTTGTTTTGTGTACTGCTGTTTAGGTATTTAGTGATACTATTCCATGTTATTTAGTAAGAGCATAAGAAGTTAGGAGGAGAGAGCTGAAACTATCCATGTTGCCAAGAAGTAGTCAGGGAGTCTGAGCCATCAGTAAAATTTATACATCTATCCACTTGAAAATTTATCTATGGGTTTAGCCAATTATTTTGTCATCTAATCTTTCCTTTAACTGTTCTTATATCATCCCATAAGTTAGCGCAGTCATCTTTCCATCCATCCATCCACCCATACATCCATTTATCCATTACATCATTCATTTATACATTCATTCATTCATTCATTCATTCAGTAATCAACAAATATTTATGGGTTACATTGTTCAGGGGCTGTATTAAAAATATCTTTGTAGTCATCCTTGATTAAATGCCCAAAAGGCTGTTCTATGCATGCAGTTATTTGTCATAAATTACAAATGATATTCTCCCAATCTGAGGACTAATTCCCTATCTCCAAACTTTCAATCCATTCAAAACTTGAAACCTAACCATCTCCATATACTCACACTCTGCAAATTCAGGAGCCCTCTTACCAGGATGGCAACTTCTTAAATTAATCCGATTTGTCCACTTAAACTCTGAAAATGCTGTGAATACTCTGGTTTTTACCCAATACAAGTGTCTGGTGCTTGTATTGCCATTAGACTCACAGTAACAAGTACTATTTGTGTTCCAACAGCCCTTGAATTACTCCTTATTCTTTTAGGCTTCTCCATCATTGCTATGTAGTAATTAAGCATCTCCCCATATTCCAGGTCCTTCTCAAATCTTAGATCTAGGTTACCTCTCAGTTCTATCCAGTGGTTAATGTGCAGTGCAGAGTGGTGGTCCAAGTTAATTCTGACTCTGCAGTAAAGATTAACAATCAAGTGGAAAAGTTAATTTTAAGGTGTCTTTCTCACTGCTGTGTTTATAAAATCCTGTTGAAATATACAATTTCTATGATTTCTAAATGAATAAGTCTCTTCAGTTCCATTGACACATTTCTAAACATTTTTATTTTGCTGCTTAAATTTGATCAGATAATTCCTTGCATTCTTCCATATTCACTCTCAGTGTAGATCTGGCTCACACAAAGCATCAGAGGCCCATGCGTGGCAGTATGAGACCTGCTCAATGCAATCTCAAATTAAAATGCTCTGGTGAAAAATGGAAGAAAAGGTTTATTTTAACTTTGCAGTTGAAGATACAAGCAAATTTCAAATTCCAAATTAATGCATATGTTTTACCAAAAATGCAAGAAACTAACAATTCCAACTATTGATAACAATTTGGATGCGTAGAGAGGCATTACTTAGTAGATATTAAGAGTAACTGATGAGAAAACTCTCAGTGGAGAGAAAAATCCTTAAACCCCAAATGTAATTGGTTCTTTGTGTCTGGAATTCAGCTCCAGCACAGAGTGAAGAGTGGCTTCATGGAGCCAGCAGCAGAAGCCAGATGAGGAGAGACCAGCCGAGTCTGGAAGTCTCCAGTGCGGTGAGCCTCACAGAAGTCATAGAAGGTATTACCCAGCTCCTGACACTTCTAAGCATGAAGATACCATTTTGTCTGATCTTTCCATGGGGTAAGAAGACTTTTGAATTCGGCCACTCTTTTGGCATGGGAGATCCAATACTTCTAGAGCCCAACTATGGAAACAGTAGACCTTTTTTATTCTTACTCGAAAGTCTCAATGATGGCAGGAAATGGATTCTCTTTGATGAAAGTGTTTAGATTGTCTCATGTCAGCATGTTCTTGCTAACTAATCAGAGAGGAGAAGCAGTCAGATTCTTAAAAGAGGTAGAACAGAGACTTTTTTCATTTGTAAATACCTGTTTGTGTGGTCATCTTTTCCTTTACTTGCTTCTGTGATTCTAAATACTAAGCTAAAGTACTGAGGTGAGAGATTCTTAGATATATCAATAAGGGCAGGTGTAAAATTCCCAAGCAATGTTTGGTTTCCCTTGAATTTACATAAATGTCTCCTAGGCATGGAAGGTCTTATATTTTTCTTCCTCTAAGTACTGATTTAGGTATATTTCATAAGTATATTTCACATTTGGTTAGAAATATTGCCTATTTTTATAATTTCTTAGACATAACTTGTTTTTAAATGTGCATGTGTACATTAGTATTTGAATGTTTGAATTTACTAAATTAGGGATGTTCCTCTAGTAATTTATTTTCTTTATTAGTAGTATTTTAGGTTTTCAGAAAAAAGCATGAAAAAAATGCAGCATTCCCACATACCCCTTCTCCCTATTGTCAACACTCTATATTAGGTACCCCTGCCACTGTTAAAATTGATTAAAGAATATTATAATTGTTCTGATTACTATAATCCATAGTCTATGTTAGGCTATATATTTCTTTCCAATATACTACCTTATTATTAAAACTCTGCAGTCGTGTGGTACATTTTTTACAGTTATAAAAGAACAGTTTTATCATTGTACTATTAACTACAGTCCATCTTTTACAATAGGGTGCACTGCATTGTACAATCTTATGTTTTATCTTTAAATTTTTATTCTAGTTACATATTAATCTCCTAAAATTTCCCCTTTTGACCACATTCACATTTTTAATTCGCTACTGTTAATTTTATTCCCAGTGTTGTGCTACCAACACCACCATCTATTTCCAGAACTTTGCAATCAACTAAAATAGAAATTCTGTCAAAATTACGTATTAACTCTCCATTCATGACCCCCAACCCAGCCCCTGGTAACTTATATTCTAGATTCTAACTCTCTGAGTTTGCTTATTCCAATCATTCATATCAGTGAGATCATACCAAATTTGTCCTTTTGTTTCTGTCTCATTTCACTCAACATAATGGACTTTCTATAAATAGTATCATGCTATCTGCAAATAGTGAAAATATTACTTCTTCATTTCCAATTTGGTGCCTTTTATTACTTTATATTACTTAACTGCTCTGGCTAGAACTTCCACTACAATGTTGAATAAGTGTTGACACTGTGCATACTTGTCTTGTTCTAGATCTTAGAGTGAACACTTTCAGCTTTTTACCACTGAATGTGATCTTAACTGTGGGTTTTATATATATGCCCTTTATCATGTCGAAGAAGTTTCCTTCCTTTCCTATTTCTCTAAGTGTGTTTATCAAGAAAAGATGTTAGGTTTGTCAAATGCCTTTTCTGCATCAACTGAGAAGATCATGTGGTTTTTTGCCTCATTTTGTTAATGTGGTGTATTACATTAATTGATGTTCTCATGTTGAACTACTCCTGCATACCTGGAATAAAGCCCAGTTGATCATGGTGTACAGTTTTTTAAGGTACTGTTGGGTTTAGGTTGTTCATATTTTGTTGAGGATTTAAATACATATTGCAAAGAAGTTGTGAGCTTATAAAACAATCAGGCATAATGTGCAGAATTGCCATACAGCTCCCCTTCCCTGACACCTCGCATTGTAGTGAAACATTTCATACGGGTTTTGAAAGAATATCAGACTATTACAACTAACTATGATCCATAGCTTACATTTGGTATATTTTTCATATACCCCCAGTTATTAGCACCATATATTAATATTGTGCATTGTTATATTTCATGAGAGAACATTCTGATATTTGTACTGTTAACAATAGTCATTCTTCCACCACATGGTCCATTGTATTATACAGTACCATGCCTTGTAGAATCTCTCCAAAATGTATACATTGTGGCTGTCACTTTATCACAGAGTTGTGCACCCATCGCCTCAGTCAATTTTTGAACGCTTTACTTAGTCCAGAAGAAAAAATCCCATATCCCCATATATGTTGAGGATTTTTGCATCTATATTCATAAGAGACAGTGTAGTCTGTAATTTTCTTTTGCTTGTAGTGTCTTTATCTGGATTTGGAGTTATAGTTATGTTGGCCTCATAGAAGGAGTTAGGTGGTGTTCCCTCCCGTTTAATTTTTTACAAGACTTTGAGCAAGACTGGTGTTAATTCAATCCCCATAATTTCTGTTATGTTTCTTTCTAAACTTTCAGATTCTTCTTTATGCGCACACATTGTTTTATTACTATCCTTTGGCTCTATATCCATATTATCCTTCATCTCCTCGAAATGATTAGATTTGTTTAAACATCTTTGACTAATTATTCCAAATGCTGTATCTCCTCTGAACTTCTAATTTGTTCCATTTACTGAGCCATATCTTCTTATTTCTTTGTATATCTTGTAATTATTTGCTATTGGCTGGGCATCTGATTCTTTTTATTTGTTAACTCTGAAGGTCAGTTTCTCATTCTTGTCTAGGGTATTATTATTGATTAGCTTTGTGGTAAGGTGCTTCTTTAATGCTTGGTCCAACTTATTTTGGACCTTTATTAGTAGCCCGTGTTCAACTGTTAAGATTTTTGCAGTTCTTCTTCATCTGTTTCTTGCCCTGGATATGTGGTACCATTTTTAAGATTGCACTTTTGTGTAATTATTTAACTTCCAGGTGAAAGCTTCCTTTCCTCTGCTCCTTCACTGCAAATCTTGATCTTGTCTATTAGTTTTCATGCAGATTTTTCTCCACAACTCTTATGATTTGTTTTAATTCTCTCCCTCACTAAGTTCCCCATTTTTCTTACACTTTTATGATCTGGGACCCATCCTAACTTGCAGCAACTCAGTTCTCTCAAACCCCATTTTTATGAGAACTTTCTGCCTCAGCTTTCTTTCCCATTAGGTAGCCTGTGCCAGAGACCCAGATTGGGTCAATCCAGAAAGATGGGTCCATCCAGAAAATTCTGTATGCATTTAGATGACACAATGAACAGACACTGGATTGAGTGATGCCCACAATTCTTCTCTGTCTCTTTTTTGCCCAGTGTGCCCATTTTTAACTAGCACTCTGCAGCAACTTCTGTTAACCCTTGGTCTCTGTGGACTTGGACACCTGTGCCTAGAAATGTGTTGGTTTCTGTTTTGCTGCTGTGAATGGCTCCATAGTCTGCATTCATGACAGGAGGGACCCCAGCCATGTTCCCTCTGCACAACTCCCAAGCTAAGGATAGAGTGAGAGGGAAGGGCACAGATTGGCAAATCTGGGAAGAAAATCTCCCACCAGATAGTAAAGATTATTTTTCATTTCATTAATTCTGCATTTGGGAAGGACTCTATCATATTCCAGTATTCCACTGAAGTGGGATTTGCCCATTTATTTGTTGATTCTGAGAAGAGATTTTTCCAGGGCAATGTCTTACATTGCCATGTTGATGATGTTACTCTCCAGTTATCTTTTTGTCATTATTTTCTTGCTCATTTCCATTACAGTCATAAAATGCCTTCTGTTTACATCAAACATCTTTGGAATTTTTTGAGATTAGCTCATTTGCTTGGTATGAGGTAATTTTTGTAGATATTCCATGAGAGTTTGTGAATTCTTCTCTGGTTATTGGATGGAGCATTCTATACTGAAGGCAAATTTACCATAATGCTAAGGTGATATCCAAACAATTCAATCACTTTATGTGAAAGATGGCATTGTTGTGAGATATTTTAAAGGAATGAGCTGGAAATTTTGTAGAGAAAAAGAAACAATTATGGTATAATACATTTTGTAGGGTCTTGTTTCATGAGGTTTTGTTATATGTCCATTAGATCAAATTGGGAATTGTGCTCTTAATATCAATATCCTTACTGATTTTTTTGCTGTATGATATATCAATTACTTAATGATGTTTTTAAAATCTCCCATGATTTTGTTGGATCTATAAATTTCTATTTCAGTTTTGTTAAGTTTTGCTTCCTCTGTTTAGATAATATCTTATGACACATGTGTTTGTACATTTCATGCTGTCACTGAAATCCTCAAGACATTCCTCAATTTTTTTTCTATTCTTCATTACTATCTTTCTTCTAACTGTATGATTTCAAATACTCTGTCCTCTACTTCACTGATTCTTTCTTCTGCAAGGTCAAATCTCTTGTTTTATGCTTCTACTGCTTAGTTTGCTTTTCTTTTCTAGTTCCTCACAGTGTACAAATATGTCTTGATTTTAACTCTTCATTCTTTTATCATGTAAGCATTTTAGGGCTAAAAATTTCCCTTGCTGCACTGCCTTGGTTGCTTGCCTTAGCTTTGGTATGGTTTGTCCTCATTTTTAATCATACCAAGATATTTACCGCTTTCCCTTGCAATTTCTCCTTTAACCCACTGATTGTTTAAGTGTGTGTTTTATTTAAGTTCCATATATTTGTGGATTTTCCAGTTCTCTGCCTGTTATTGATTTATAACTTCATTCATTTATGGTAAGAGAAGGTGCTTTGTAAGATTTCATTCATTTTATATTCAGTGAGACTTGTTTTATGACCCAATATGTTGTCTGTACTGGAGAACAATCCATGTGCACTCGAGAAGACTGTATATCATCTTCTTTTGGGTAACAATCTTTCTGGAAAATCGCAAATTTTTTCCTTCTCACTGAAAAAGTATATCACTTTAAGTCTAATCACTGTCACCCTTGTCATATGATATTTTCAAGGTATTTTAGTTCTAGAGCTTTTACGCCCATTAATTAAACATTATTATCAGTATTTCTTTTGTTGCCCATATCTTTCATATGTATTTCTTATTGCTTCCTAGACCTTCTGTCTAAATTTTAAAAATTTTTATGGAAGTACTCTTTAGATTTTCCTTTACTTGAATTCGTTGATGATAACCACTGAGGAAGCAGCCCAGAAGCTGAAAGCCAAAAGAACCCATAACAGTACAAAGATGTAAGGTGACACAAGTATGTGCACTGCCTCGTGACAGAGGTTACTGATGTTGAAAATGTAGTTAAAATGTGCATGAAATATATTGAGTAGATGTATGTGTGTGTATGTGTATCTATGATTTATAAAGTCTAGAGATGATTTAATGTTTCACTAGGGAGGGTTTCAATCCATGAAATATCCTCACAGTAACAAACAGGCCAGTGCTTCATTGGCCAAACAATGATATACTCTCACCTAGCCAAGATGACACATGAATTTAACTATCACACCAGATATTACCAGACTTTTTCCCCTAGTGGCAGTGCTATTTCACATTTCAATGAGGAATACTTAAGATGTCTGTGGCTCCACATCTTTGCCAATATTGACCTTTGTAATATTGTCATATTTTACTCAATTTAATAGTTGTTTACTGGCATCTATTGTGGTATAATTAACATTTCTCTAACTGCTAATGATGTTGAACACCTTTCCTGTGCTTATTTGTCATCTGTGTTTCTTCCTTGGTGAAGGGTCCTGTGAAATCATTTCCCTTCTTCTCAGCTTACCTTCATTATTAATATTGAGTTGTTAGTGTCCTTCACTCATTCTGGATATGTTTTTATCAGTTCTGTGTTCTGTGATGTTTTCTTCCAGGATGTGGCTGGTATTTTCATTTTATTTATACTGCTTTTGAAGAGCAAACTTTGAAAATTTAATGAATTTCTACTTATAATTTTGATTCTGGTTCATCCATTTTGTCTTATATAAGAATCTTTGCCTAATCAAAGAAAAAAAGTTTTTTCCTATCAAATTATCCAGGAATATTATAGTTTTCAATTTTACATTTAGATCTTTGATAAATAGAACTGTCTGTGTAGACTTTAAGGACACCATGCTGAGTGAAAGAGCCAATCTCAAAGGTTACATATTTTACAATTCTATTTATATAATTATTCCCTATAACCAAATTATAGTGACATATAATGCATCAGTGATTTTCAGGGGTCAGAGCCAGTAAAAGGATTTAATTATAGGGAAGTAGCAGAAGAGATTTTCTTTGGGAAGATGAAACAGTTCTATATCCTGATTGGGATTGTTACAGGAGTCTATATGCATGTTTTCAGTGAATTTCTAATATACAGAACAAATTTGGGTCTTGCTTTTCTATCTAAACTAATCATCTTTGATGAAGAAGTTGCTTTTTATTAGTTTCCTATGACAGCTGAAACAAATTACCTCACACTCGATGGCTTTAAACAACATTTTATGCTGTCAAGAGTCTCAAGGTCTAAAGTTCAAAATTAGATTCACTGTGCTAAAGTCAAGAAGGCTCTAAGGCAGAAGCTGTTTCCTTGCCTATTCCAGCTACTAGAGGTTATCTGTATTCCTTTACTCGTGGCCAGTTTTTCCTTCCTCAAAGTGCATCACTCCACTCTCTGTTTCTATTGCTACATAGGCGTCTCTGTCTTCCTCATGGTTAAAACTTCCTCTGCCTCTCTCATAAAGATGGTTGTGATTATACTTAATGGCTACCTAAATAATCCAGAATAATCTCTCCACCTCATGATCATTTGCTTAATCAAATATATATAGTTCATTTTGCAACATAAGGTAGCATTTTCTTAAGTTTGGAATTAGGTCCTGGATATCTACAGTAGTACATTATTTAACATATAAAATTCTGCCCTCTGGTCCCAAACAGTCACATCCATTCCACAGGCAAATTACATGTACCCCATTCCAACATCCTTATAAGTTCC
>JAQZBX010028022.1:0-28023 GCA_029593785.1 Cabassous unicinctus
AAAAAAAAAAAATCTCTGGGAAGATCTTTTTTACTGGAATGCACATTCAATGTGCCCTCCTGTACAGTTTTACTTTTGATTTTTATCTGTTGAAAGACTAATGTATAGAGAGCTACTTTTTGTTGTTGTTGCCTTCTGTATATGAGCACTGCCCTAGGACTTTGCATGCATTATCTCTTAAAATCTCAATAACAAATCTACTAGGTTGTTTTTATTTCTCTCCAATTTAAAGGGAAATGTACTGGGGGTAGGTGTGTTTATGTAATATGCCCGTGTCCACATATCTTTTAATTAGTAAACTTATGGTATAGGCTCAACTATATTATCACACTGATTATTCTCTGATTTTAATGTCTATCTTTTGTATGTTATGAATTGACACACCTCATTATATTCCAGAGGTGGCATCTCAATCATCTATGGCCTTCTGGGATCAGTTTATTGGTTGAGACCAGCTTACTAAATATATATATTTAGGCCATTTTTATTTTTCTTGTATGTATTTTTCTTTGTTTCTGAAAAGAATTACTTCCAGGAGAAAAGAGGGACCCCAATTTCAATAGTAGGGTATGCTTTCCCTCTAGATTTTCAACTTCAGTAATATCGTAACAGGACTAATTTTATCTCTTTACCCTTTTCTATCAATAAAAATTTCTAAAGTAAAGGAAAATTTAAAGCTGCTAGTTGAAGAGCTGACAAAAGTAATCTCAACCATTGTTTGGTTTAGTTAATCTCTATTAATGATTTAATGTTATTTTTTTCTTCTTCCATTCATCTGCTTCATTTTTCTTTAAATCCGCTGGGCTTTATTAGTTTCCATCCCTCTTCAGTCCCACTCACTTTATGTTTTCCAACTGGTATAGCTGTGAGATAAAGAAAGGTCATCCAACTTCACATGAATGAACAATATACCTTTATAGTGTTATGTCATAGATATTTTGGGACAAATTTGTTACAGTTGCATGGTCTGACCTATTCTGAATAATATAAAAATATGTTCTCCACATACTTTGCAGTACCTGCCTACTTCCAATAAGACCTTGACACAAACTTTCTTGCCCATAGATAATTAAAAGACGGTATTTGCTAGGGAATTTTTCTCAAGATGTTTAAATAAGCTTAATATATCAGAACATAAATTCAAAACATCATTGCAGTAATAGAAATTATTTGGCTATACATTTATAATAGTTCTATGATATTTTGAAAGATTACGATATTTTGAAAGATTAAATGACAAGCAATAAAAGCATAGTAAAGCAGTGAAAGACACAAAAACAAACACACAATTGTCCAATCCATAAATCTTCATATATATTTCTGCACTTATATCCATGATTCAAAAGACATAGTAGGGCTTGCTAATCAGTGCAGTATAATAAAAAACAGAGATGTTTTTACCAGACTACTTCATAAAAACAGCAACTGTTATATGTCTTTACCTTCAATTATGTGCTATTAATTTTTCAGCATATAACTGGCCCTCAATTATTGTATATAGAATATGTTTTGTGATTATACAGTGGGTATAATATTTTACATCAGTGGATGTCTAAGATGCTAAGGTTAAAGGATAATTACACAAATTGCAAATTTTCCTGGCTCTGGCACACCACTTCTCTGCAATGTGCCTAACCCCATGCCAAAATATTCCTAGAAATACAGAAAATAACTTGTACATGTGTTCTCAAGTACTATTTTGCTGCCAGCTATCACGGATGATCTATGAAGTACATAGAACCAGATTGCCTGGATTTTATTCCAGCCACACTGCCAATTAGTAGGACCCTGTGCTATAAAATGAGGATATTAATAGCATCAACCTCATATAGTTAAGCAAGAAAAATGCACATTAAACTTTTTGTAAAGTACTTAGAACAGAAAGACTTTATACATATATATCTATTTAATTAATTTATATTTATCTATAGAGTGATTTGATATGTTTACTGAGACAACTGTACTTTAGCATAATTTAGAAGTAGGTGGGAATGTGGCACATGAAACCAAAGTAAGAACACAAATAGGGGTGAGTAAAGTCTCTAATACAGAGAATGTATACAAAGCTAAGGGTGAGCACAGATGCAATTTTAAATTTTACCTGTCAATAAGAAGAAAGATCTTTGCTTACATGGGTCATGACATGCATAAAAACAAAATCAATGGGCAGGGGAATTAGAACAGAGATATGAACTACTATTCTTTGGAGGAAACACACACACTTAATCATAAATACACACTTTCTCACACATGCCAATCCTCACACGTACAAGCCTATACTCATATATCAAGCTAATACTAATGGTAAATATCTATTGAAATCTTTGCAATTTTGAATTCCTTATAACTATCATAGGAGATTTCAAATCCTGGGAATTCAGAAATAGAGTCTGTCAAGGCCATGAAAGCCAAATACTAGAATATACATCTTGTATTTTCCAGGATTGGTAAATGCACAGCACCCAATGGCTCTGAAATCTGAGATTCCCTAAACCACTTAAAGGCTGTGAGCCACTACTGCAACACGTTGAACCCAAAGGCTACTCTGCCATCCTTTTAAGTCAGCCATAACCTTGGGCTTTCCCCACACCTCTTGGCACAGGACTCACATATGAGGTATTTTGCAAACTCTAGAAGAGTCATCACCACTCCGGGAAAGAAATGAAATTGAGAATATAGCAGGAAATCTGCTTTATTTGGTCTATCACAATTTAATCTTCAGCTCTAATAGTTTATTTGCTAATCCTACTTGACTTGATTCTTGCAGAGGTCTTTAATCTGTAATGATATTTATATCCATGCCCGCAAGCAGTGCTATAGTTAATGGTCTGTGGTCATTTCCATTATAAACTCCCTATTGCATGAGTAACAGGAGAACCAAGAACCTGTGACTTTCCTAGCTGAGGGCACATTTCAGTGCTCTTCTAAATTACAGTAATAGGCAGAGCTTTTGTCAGGCAGTATTTTCAGGCAATTTAAGAAACAGCATTAAAGGAGGAAAAGAAATAAAAACTCTACTGCTATTTTAACAATCAAATATTTATAGGTAAGATTTGTTCTGTTTTTGTATTTTCTTAAGCAGGAAAAAACATATTTACAAAAAATAAACAGTTTTATGTCATTGATGCATTATTGGGATATGTCTTTAGCATCTGGATTCAATTTAATGAAAAATAAATTTATAAGCATGAGGAATTTTTAAAGTTTTACGTTTTGCTCTAATTTTAAAGCAACCTAATATTATATCTAGAGAGACATGAATGGTTAAGTATTACTAACATACATTTTATTGAAGACAGTTTTGTAGTGTAAACATTGGAAAGATCTGATAATTATAATTGTTATGTGGTAGATATGGATAAATATAGCCATAATATTCTTTTCACTGAATAAATTATACAGCTGAGTGTTTTATTATGATGTTGCAGTCTTGCCTTGCTTAATGGAGCAGAATATAGAACCAATAGTTCTTTTCTCTTCTTGACTTGCTATGGTTTCTGTGGGATGATAGCTCTTGAGAGAGTAGCCTTGTGGATTTTCCACAGTGAACAAGCAATAGAAAAAAATACAAATTCAGGTAATACAATGTTAAAGACTTTAAAAAGGACAGAAAGTACTGTATTATAAACTTGGGTCCACACCATTAATTCTAAAATTTTGTAGAACGTGGGACATGGGTAATATAATGTATATTATTTTCAAGTGGGTATTTATTTCATTATACATCCATTCTTGGGCAGGATAGAGGACAGGGTTTTGCAGCAGTTGGTTCACTGAAATAAATGCCCTATTCATGGCTTCCCTTCCTTCCCCACCCTAGGCATCTCCTAGTTGGTGTATCTATGAGAACTCATAACAGGAATAGGTACAGAATTTCACTAGCACATGGCCGTCTCTTGAATAAAATGTAAACTTCTAGGAATGAGTCATTTTGAATGACCTATTTTGTGATTAAAAAAAAAAACAAAACTCTTAAACAAAGGGACTTAAAATAATTTTTTAAAAATTTATTTATACCTTCCTGTATGTAGGAAGAGAACACACTGAAAACCTACTAATAATAATCTAATTTAATAATTATTTTTCTAGCCATATTTAAAAATTATTAAAAAGCATTGAAAAATGAAAGAGATAGAATTAGGGTAGCTTTTTTTCTTTTGTGCTTTCTCTGTTTGTATAAGTATGTATGAATTTATAATAAAAGTAAGTGTGCATTTACATACACTTAAAATGGATGGTAAAAATACGGAATAAACTGAATTGTGAGTTTATTAAGTAGAATACTGCAAGTATTGATAATATCATGGACAACTGGGTTTTCCAGCAATATGATTAGTGTACAAGAGATATGACCAAATATTTGTGATATATCTCAAGGAGTTCCATTCCATGTCAGTCCATTATCAGATTCAGAAGCCTGGTGGGATAGAGATTGGGTTGGAGTCAGTACAAAATATCTCTTCTCTCTGCAAGTTCAGAATTTTGAGATTTAAGGAAAAGACCTAATAAGATTCTCCCTGACTCAGCCCTCCCTTGGCTAGAAAAATGCAAACAACTTCTCACTGTGGGAGTGTAGTGGGAGGTGAGAAAATATTGAGAAAATGGAGGAGGGATCAGTATACACCCTCTCTGCCTTGCTCAAAAAAGAATGTTCTTAACCAGGGATGGTTCATAAGAAATATCTTTCTATACAATGATACACAAGGATCTTCTGTGTTGAGAATATCAGTATCTAATTAACTGAGTCAATCCTTCTCACAGAGAAAGTTTTAGGAGTTGAGCTATCAATACAGTGTGTGGTAATTGCTTTCATTATTCTAATAGACATTATACATTTCCAGAGATGAATAAACAGCAACAGTAGTCATTCTTTATTTTATAATTGAAATTTTCCATGCCACTATTAGTTCTAGCTAGTATCTATTCCTTGAGCCCTCTTAAGTGTCAAGTACTGTGCTGAGTGATTTATATACTTCATGCCAATTTTCAGATCAACCCTGAATATTATGAACTTTCCTGTAGACTTGGAGAGGCTTCATTGTGCTTCTAACCACTGTCCACTACACTTTACTGCCTCAACCCTTTTCTCGCACAATCAACCAGAAGCCCCCAAAATCAAAACTAACCGTAGTTTATGTTGGTGGATTATTAGGTTATCATCCTCTCCAAACATTCCCTATTCATATTGAAAACTTTGCTCTAAGGAAGAATTAACTCTTGGCAGAAATAGAGAGCCTCACCAACAAAATCTGTATTTTTTATTGAAATATTTAAAAGCATTAGCCCCCTTCTTCAGAATAGTTAAATATTTCCCAAGCTGTGAAGGTTGGAGAGAGAGTTTGAGAGGATACAAACAATGCACTGAAAGACTCTCTGAGAAGAGGTTCCGAATGTCTCCTTATCCAAGGAGAACACCAAGAAAAGGAACGACACGATATCTGAGATAACTTTTAGAATATACGAATAATGGAAAGCAGTGTCTTCCTTCCATCAGGAGTCTGGGAGATGGCTGCCTCCCCATGGCTAAAGCCATTGTGGTAAAGAAGTCCCAGAGTAGAGACGGCTCCATGGGGTATAAGGGGCAAAAAGAGCCTGGGGTAGCTCAGAGAGGTTATGCTAGGAAGCAACTAAATTTTCTGTTTCCTAATTTTATCCTTATAGTTTGCTTCATAACTGTCCTACTTTGTGACTCTGTGAAGGGCTAACCAGTCCCTCAGTTTGATAGAAAATTCAGTCATAACTTTAATATCTGCCAGAATTTTTAACTCTTATTCCCCAAACTGTGAACTCTCTCTACTGGTAACCAAAATGAAAGCATAAACCCGGATACCTTATCATAAAAGAAAAAAGTGAATTCATTAGATGAAAGACAGTATTATAGCAAAGACTATTTTACTTTTTCCAACATACTTTGTATTCCCAGTATTTCCAGTTGCCTGGATTCTGGTGGTCATAAAGTTGCCCTCTACACACTTGACCTGTCTTTGTTAGATAAAAAAGGGGAACCAAAATGCTGCGACTCTGAACAATAGGTGGCAAAGCCTATTTTTACTTTTGTGGCTCATATTGTTATATATCGTTTGGTATTAGTGCAGAAGAAAGACCAATGTGGGCTCCTCTCTCATTTTAAATTACAGTGAGGAATAGAGAGAAGAAAGAAAGTCAGTTTAGAACTGAAATGTGTCCCTGATTTAGATACAGCCCAGAATAAGATAAGGGAAATGCCAGAAGCCAAAGTTATTTACCAGCTATTGAAAAGGCCAGTCCGGTAGGAAAAGCCAACTTCTTTTCTGTTTTTCATGCTTAGGGTCAAGTCAGTTTCCTTGGTTATGAGAATTGTCTTTTCCACCTGGAACAAAGGGCAAATGAATTTAGGTGTTCCTTTCCATAGGGAAGGAAACTAGCCTCCTGTTGAGAAGTAGCTCCAGTTTCCTGTATCTACCAAGTGAACTTTCGATATGCAGTAGGGTTTTCTGAGAGGAAAGTCTGTAGTACAGAGAAGTAACAGCAGCCTTATGGCCTACTTTTCACCTTTTACCAGTCTTTTCTGGTTACTTGAGTGGTAGGTGAGGGATAAGAAATATGGGATAGAAATAGGTCATAGTTATCTATTCTACAGTCTTCTGTTTTCTATGCCCAAGGATCTTGCTCACTAAATAATCTCACAAACAAGGACAGCAGGTCAAAGACCTGACAAAACATTCTCTATGAGAGAGAGAAGAAAAGATCTTAACACAGCATACGTTGGCACTTTACCTGAGCTAATGAAGAGAAATAAAGCCCTAACTCACTTGTCTTGCATTGCATAGATTTCCTGCAGCCAACTTCTTAGTATTATCTTAAGCAGTTTATTCTGTTTAATTATCTAGTACCATTACAAAGTAGGATGACTGTGCTTAAAATTGCACTTAAATATTTCCTTCAGAAGTGTTTTTTACTGTGTTCACTGAAGAGTTTGCATTGTAGGTTTTATAATATTCATAGAGATTGATCCTCACTTGTTTGAATTTAATTTAGACTAAAGGGAGTAGATGAAAGGGAGGTTGACAAAACCTAAAGGATAGCATTAAGAAAATGAGGCAAAATAATACTGCTGAAGAAATGCAAATCTTTCAAAGTCCGTTAGCACTGTTAATAGCAAAGTAGAAGGAAAATCATCCACTGCCTGACTGGGGTAAATAGAGTACAAGTTACCCACAAGGCTCAGAGTGCCTGGCCTTTGACTACGTATTCTTAGACTTCACAGGCAGAAAATCATCTTAGATGTTCATTAAATAAAATGCATGTATATCTTTTGCCAGATAAGAAACAAAATTAGACTCTTCCTTATGTAACTGAGTGATAATTGACCTATGTGTAGCTAATGACTGTACCTTGTGGAAGACTATTTTAATAAAGGATCAGGTTACTGAGAGGACATTTACAGATATTCGGTTATCCTTGTTTTGGATAATTTTGCAATCCACTATGACTTTTCAAAGAAAATTCATATTGAAATATTACAAGACTATTAACAGAAAATTAGCAGTATAAAGAACATTTTCAACAGCTCATCTTGTCTGTGTTAATAGCTCTAATTCTGGGCCATTTTGCATGAGCATATACCATGCAGAACTGTGTGAGAGAGAGTGTGGTCTATGATGTGAACTGTGGTCCATGCTCGGTGGCAAAGCCCCAGGATGTGTATATCCATTGCGGGTGATGTCCCACACGGATGAAGGATGGTGGTGTGGGATGTTGTTGGAGGTGTGGAAGGTGGGGAACATGGGAATCCCTGTAATTTCTGAGTAATATTTAGGTAATCTTAGCACCCTTAAAAATACATATATATATATATATATATAAAATAACATTTATGTAAACAAATGCACATATATGCATATGTATTTATATATCATTTTACAAATATTTGTATGTATTGTGAAAAATTTGATTTTTACCCACAATAAAAAAAAAATAGCTCTAATTCTGTGTGTGATGAGACCCTTAGCCCTCCTGGACTTGTCATGCTGGAGCAATTATTTAGAAAATGGTATGTCAATGGATAAAGGAAATAAGTTCTCCTAAGGAACAAAATAAGAGAAATACCTTCTATTCATTCTATGTTTAAGTAAATCCAGGACATTAAATAATTTTTTACAAAGACAACTGAATTTCTTCAATTTAGGAAGGCCCTGTTCATTAAAATGGAGCTGTAAAAAACTTTGATTCATCTTATTTGCCTGAGTCAAGTTGACCCAATGTCAAACACAGCAGTGGAGGAGTTCAAAAGTAATAGAGAAGTAGACATCACCTTGAGTTCATCAGTAAGTTGAGAACAGAAAGCATGGGAATAAACTCCAGCATTATTACATCTCTTTACTGACACAGAAACTAAGTACATGTTCACTAATAGGACAATTAAGTGGCCTCCTCAAGCTGCTTACTAACTTCTTAAATTCCTACCTTACTAAGAGGGAGTGATTTTGTAAGTGACTTTGACATTAAAAACAAACTGGTTCAATAAGAAATTGCTCAACTGGATCTGTTTTTTGTTTGTTTCCTTTTTCTCAATAGTCTATTAGCACATTTAGGTAAGATTATTTTATTACCTGATTAAGTCTGCTGTCTGTTGCACTAAAAAGGCCTATTACTCTGCCTTTGCATTTCAGGTTATATTGGCGAAAGTATTTATGTAGCTGTCCTTATAATCTTTTGGTGAAAATGAACAATTGCACTTTTCCTTGCAGCACATATTTATGCATAAACAAAGTTTCTCTGTTTCATTCTGCTACCCTGTGCATCAGCAACACCTGAGTTAGTGGTCTGCTCCAGATTGAGCAATAAATAAAATGTCCCCAAAACTAGCATTCATATTTGGAAGCTCATTGACACCAAGTAAACTTTACTCTTATCAAACCCAACTCTCAAATCCTTCCTTTACACTAAAGTATAAATACTTGATAACTAGCTAAGACTGTGTTTCTCAAACTGTATTTGCCAAATGATATTATCAGGTATTCAGCTAAGTAAAGTTGCTGTAATCAAATAAGCTTGGGAAAAGCTTTCGACTATTTTCTTCTTTTGGAGAATCATAATGCATATTGCTATCTTGTAGTCACTGAACATTCCTGATATATATACATATATACATATATATATGTGTATATATATATATATATACATATGTATATATGTATATATATATATATATATATATGTATATATAAAAGTTTATCTTTCTTTAGTCCAATGCTTCCCCAATATGACTCACCCTGTAGCAGTTTTATTTTACAAAGCACACATTATGCTTATGAATGAATCTGAGAAATAAAGTTAGGAAAATGCTAGAATCAAATGTAATCCTTCCTTGGGGTGGAAGATGGACTTTCAAGCTTTGGCCTGTAGTGGTAAAGAATGGGGTAAAGGTGAAAGAAGAGAAGGTGACAGTCAGGACCATCACTTTGTCACTAGCAATCTGTTCTGCCTAGGTGTGAATAAAATGACTCTTGTCAAATACATTACAGCCCAGAAAGCAACCTCATGGTCATTAATGAAGGTTCTCTCAAAATACAGAAGTCTATTTGGTAAACTCTGTGGTGGAATATTTTTTTAAATGCTGGTTTCTAGGATGTTATTATTAGTGATTTTTAAGCAAAGCACAACTCTTTGTAAAAAGGAAGTGAAAAGGCACTGAGTGTAGTTAAATGGAAAAGGACTTTGGATTTAACATATATAGAACTGTTTGAATCCTTGCCTTGATATTTTCCAAATCTGAGTGATTTTTTTTTGGTGCATGTGTAGAATTGGTAAACAAATTTAAAAAGTGGTATATGATATGTGGTAAATAAGTGATATTATTTAGTATACATTTTAGTTCTGAACACTCCTTTCTTTGGGAGAAAAGTATTATGGAACTTTGGAGAAGTGTCATGGATTTAACAAAATGCTACTTAAATGATAAAGGAAACTTTGTTCCAGAAGAAAAAGGCTAGAATGAAAAATGTATTACACACAGTTTTTAAATAAAGTGAAACATGATCATTTTATTAAATCTGAAATAACACTATAGCACATCTAGCATTTGCTATGAAATGGTACATCATTATTACTCTTGCTGACAGAATTTTTAAAGGTGTTATGTTGGAAATGTTGTAGTGATCTAGAATGCGGCAATCTGTTTTCAACTGTGATTGTTATGTGATTCTTCATGTGAAAAGAAATTTAAGATGCTTGCCCATTGCTAAGGACACAGAATCCAAAACTTCTTGAGAAGCTAGCATTTCAATAAAGTTTTTTCAGTTTATATTGAAAGCTACAGGGTCACGTAAGCAGAAAAAAATGTGTGTGGCTTGTGTGTGTATGTGTATGCTTGTATGTGTGTAGTCCCAAGGTAAAGTTACACCTAAATCCCAAAATACCTCAAAGAAATAAAAAGCATATGTAATTATTTTTACTATCTCCAAGGATAAGAAAACAAAGAAACAAAGCATATCAAACAGCAATAATCAGCTTCAATGTACCCGTGATAAAGAAATTTTCCAACTATATTATTGTCATTTAGAAGAAAATATATCTCTTGGGAACCCAGGTGCAAGAAGTTTGACTGAGATTTCTTAGAACTCAAAGATGACTTCCATACCTTTTTCCAAACTAGCTAGAGTGTTGTTTTTGTTTTCCACAGCCTTTTCTGAGATGGTGCAGCTGCAGCTGGAAGCATAACAATAGTTCAGCTTACTGACATCTTTTTCCTGATTTAGAATTAACAGGGAAATAATTGTCAAGCCTTGAAATAGAATACATACAATAGTTGTACATTTCAATTTAATATATAGTTATTTAATTTTAACACCTAGAGATGTTTGAAAAAGAAGCAATTCTTCAACAATTTCTCTTTGGGATTAGCTAAATTTGAATTTAAAGATTGCATGGCCTGACTAAACTGATGAGGGACATTTTTACTTTTTCTATATGCATTATAATGACTTCACTTAAAGACTGTAGTTACAAGAATTCTGTATGGCATATATTTATACTTATGTGACTTAACTATTACAAATGGTCAATGCAAATAAATGATGGGCTTTTGAAAGAAAATACACATTCTTTCCTAACAGACATTAAGTTTTCATATTGCATTTGAAAGTCATGTAGTTAAATTTGCTTATTAGATATTCTGGTTGAAACAACCAGAATTAGTTTCCCTAATTTCCACTAGCACTTGTGGGATGTTTAGCCCTTCCTTATCTCTTGATGTTTAGACTTGTTTGTAAACTTGACCAACATAGCTTTAAGTTAAATGTTCAAACAATTCAAAGGAAATTTCACATTGGATTACCGAACTACTTTTCCAAATATTTGAAGGAATAAAGTAATCTCTTGTTAATGTAGAAGTGCATTTGGCATAATAACTACAATCCAATCTCTCCAACTATATCAAAATAGATAGCAACATGAAGAAATCCTGGGTATGAAGCACCATTCCAAATAAATTCTTCTAAAGTGGTTTTATCTCAAGCACACTCATATATCTTTGTAATCTAAATTAACGGTGTGGAAAGCTGAATTATGTACCTCCAACTTAGACATGTTCTTAGTCTTAATCTGCATTCCTGTGGGTGTGAACCTATTGTAAATAGCATCTCTTGTAGTTTCATTTGAGGTGGGGCCTAACTGAATGAAGTTGGGCCTTAATCTGGAGTCCTGCATAAGCAGAAGAAATTCAGGCATAAGAAATTCAAAAGGAGAAGCTGGAAGTTGAAAATCAATAAAACCAGGAAGAGAAAGGAGAAGACAGTGGAGGACAGGGTCATGTGATGTGAGAGATAGATACAAGCCAAGGAAACTCAAGGATCTCTAATAGCCAGCACCAGGATGATACAGACTTTGGAAAGAAAGGATGGTCTTGCTAACATTTTTATTTTGGGCTTCTCCTAGCCTCAAAGCTGTGAACCAATAAAATCCTGTTTTTTTAAGCCAACCCATTGTATGGTAGTTGTGATAGCAGCTAAGGCAGAATTGGGATATACCACAATTGTTCTGCATGCTTTGATTGAACAAAGCTGGCTCTAGAGATCTGCCAAAGAATCTTGGGACTAATGAGATGCCTGGACTCATAGTTAGTTAAGTTATTGAGATATGATTATGGTACCATCTGTTAGTTATTAATTCAACAAATATTTGTTAATTGAGAATTATACTAGTCAGTGGCATAGATGCAAAATACACAACGACCACCTTCAAGATACTCAGCCAACTGTAGGGCAGGGGAGGTAAGGAGCACTGTGTTATAAGAGAGAATGATCAATGCCATAGTAAAAGTATTCATAATATGATATAAGGTTGGGAGAGGGATTTGAGGGGAGGTGACCATATAGCTGAATCTCGAGTAGAAAAAATTAGAAGCTCATCAGTCAAGAATGAGAGGGGTATATATGGTATTGGAAAGTAAAACAAAGCAGAAAGGAATGAAAAAATCACAATGGAGATATGTAAGGTTTAGAGGAGTGGTCGTTGGCACTAGGGAGGCAGATCCAGGCCTTGTATGACATGCTGAAGAGTAGGTTTTTACCCTGAAGATTTCAAGTAATCATGGAAAGATCTATAAATGTGATTGATGATAAAGATATGTTTTAGAAAGCTCATAAGGCAAGAGTGTGCAGGATGAATTGGAGGGAGATGAAACAGGGAATGGGAGAATATTGTTAAATCTTGGAGAAGAAAGAATAAGGACTGGAAATAAGTCATCCTTAGGGAGAAAGGAGAAGGAAGTTATGTTTGAGATATATTAGTATGAAGAAATGATAGAAAATGTGGAACAATTGGATATGAGGGGTCCAGGAAGTCAGGAACCTGAGTTTCTAATTTGGGTGGCTGAATAGAGGACTAAAGACAGAGAGCAGGTTTGAATGGTATAGGCAATGATTTTAAAATGTAGACAAATAGATTGCATAATGACTGAGGACCATCCAAAGGGAGATACATAACTGGTAGTTTGTGAAAAAGTGATGACTTCAAGAAGAAAATTTGGGTTTTGTTTAGAGCTAAGTAAACATGGTAAGAGATTTTGTATTTGTTTTGGTTTTGATAAATCAATTCACAAAAGAAAATCAGAAAATTAATGATCCAATATATAGTTTCAAACTTGAATTATCTCTACTAGCACTGATACTGTGTAATATTTTAAAGAAAACAATAAACTGACTATTAATTAGGTTTTAGGAATTTCTACGTATTATTAAAGCCACCTCAGATGTTAGAAAATAGAATATTACTATTTCTGTGCTTGCTGTTGAAAAAAAATGTATTTTTAAAGAAATGCAAATAGTATAGGGCAAAAAATTCAGTTTGCAGAAACAAGACAGTAACATGATTGTCAGCACAAATATTAATTAGATGAAGCAACTCTTTAGTTTATCTAGGTGACAGAGTTGCCTTATCAAAACTTCAGTTGTCACTTGGATCAGGGGAGATTTTTGCCATTATATCTAAGGCTCCAATTTGAGTGACATGCACATCTGGCAAAGGCTGACTCAAGACTTAGAATTCTTTCCTAAGTACCCACAATCCATCCTTATGTAATCCATATTCCCATCTTGTTCATGAAAATCCAGTCCATCTCTATATCTATCCTACATTTCCAAATCGATATGCCTATGAGATCTGCTAGCTGGAATATTAATCTCATTTCAAATTCATCACCATTTTTTAGAGAGTCTGTAGTATGATCTTCGTATAGGAAGGGAAGCATATTATAATAATTATTTGATTAATAATATAAAATTTAAAATTCATTCATTAAAATGTATATAAAAATAAGACAACACAACTTCAAAAATAAAACAATACATTTTTAATCCTACAGAAAATATGATTTTAAAGAACAGGTTATATTTTTGAAAATCAACTTTCCACCATTTCTAATAAACTGCAAATTATATGCAAAATAAGAACACTGAAAATTTAGCAAATTACTCTATAATTAATGTCTATCAGCCTTACCCATAATCTAACCTGATAACCTTACTTTCAGGATTTTATTTTCCTTCTGCAACCACTTAGATTATAGCTTTTAGATTTATATTTTATATTTTTTTATAGAGCATAATCCCTGATACATAAATTATCAGTAATTTTGAGATTTAAAATGCCTTTCCTTCATATTTTATGTTGCTAAGTTTGGTAAAGCTTTATTCTGAGATTGGTGTTTTCACTATGTAGATAGGTATTGTTAATGGGAGTCTGAATATTCAGTTCCCCAAATGTTGTTTTATGGAAGTACACATGTGCACTTGAAAATGAGAGATTTGGAAAAGCAGAATAGATACAGAGATGTACTGGGTTTTGTAGAAGGAGATGGGCAAATGGACTACATAAGGATGGATTGTGGGGTCTTAGGAGAGAACTCTGAGCATTGAGTCAGCCTTTTACCACCTATGTATGCAACTCAAAATGGAGTTTAGATATTACGATAAAAATCTCTCCTGATACAAGTGACAATTGAAGATTTGATAAGACAATTCTGTCACCTACATAAACTCAAGAATTACTTAATCTAATTAATATTAGAGCTGACAATTATGATCCAGTAGAAAATATCTTATGTTTTTATACTTTTAAAAGTATGTATTTTAAAGAAATTTAAATCTATATTGTGAAAAATTCAATATACAGAAACAAGTCAGTAACATGATTGATTATTTATGAATGATTTTTATACGGAAGCCTCCAGTAGTATACTTTAGAAATTAAAATTAATCTTCAATTTAACTGAATTACTTATACTCTAGTCTTGTGTGATTTGATTATAATAATAGGCTGCATTTTGAAACACAACTATTTTTTAAAGCAATTGAAAATGTTTAAGTCCATTGTGGAAACCTTTTGTAATTAAGTAGAAAAGTTCATTCTAATAGAAAGCTTAAAATGTTCATACACTTGACAAAACAAGAAGATATTCAAATCTTGTAGTGTTAAATGCAATTTTACTTGTTACCAGGAGGAAACTAGTTGTTGATAAATGTTATTATTTTGGTTGTTTTCTCTTTTGATCAAAAAAAAGGGGGAAAATATAAAAACAAAGAAACTATAGTTCTGAACAAACAATGAAATCAGAAGTGGGAACAGAGAATACCCTAAATAGAGCAACTTTATTAGGGAATGCCTATGGGGAAGAAAGGGAAAGAATGACAAAACAAGTGCATTTACTCACTTGAAAAGGTTTTCCAAGGCAGTGCTGGATCCAGTCTCTTCTTAATTCAAAGTAGTAAAAGTGAGAACAGAGAGTTACAAACAAAACATGCAAGGAAACAAACCAGACCCTCTCAGCAAGACTAAAATGATATTCCAGCTCAACAGAGGACTATGTTTTAAAACAATTTCTGCTATCATTTATGATGCAGTGAAAGACATCTTATATCTTGGATGATTACCTGGTGCAAGATCAAGAAGGAAGCATGAGAGAAAGAGAATTTTTAAATAAAATGATTTATTGCATTTGGAACTTGAACACAGAGACAATGTTAGTCAATGATAATCACCAAATTTCTCTGTAAATTACTTTCTTTCTTTATCTATGTTGCTTTCAATTTTTAATTATTGGATAGTGTTTGTCTTAATTTCATATCCCATCTTCTAGAATCATTGGGAAGAGGAAAATAATAGTAATATTAAAAATGTTATTATTGGCACTCATCTTAATGATTATACATGGAAATAAATTAACTCCACCCCACTCCTAATTTACTGGCTTAATGTAAATTAGCACGGGTTGGCAGCATAGAAATCAAAAGAGACCAAATGTTTCTGAAGTTTCCTCAGTAATCCTCAGAATAAAATGCATTGTAATATTTTTTGTTTATATTATTTTTATGGATTTGAATTTCCATATAAAATAATGGGAAATAAAAGTAATACTTATATTGAGTACCATAAAATTTAAAGTTAATTAACAATTTTAATAATACCAAGGATGAAAGACTATTTGAATGCATCAACCACAGTGTGACATCAACAGATTTACATTTATGTAGTCTGTTAAATGATATCAATATTTTCTTCTTTCTAGTTCATACCCACTGAAAAGTAAAGGAGTAACCTAGGTTTGTTTGCTAAAAATTTTCCCCAGTATAGGTCACCATAGATAGAGACCCTGGTATTTCTCCTTATTTTGGTTGATGGGGCTGAAATTACAGATCATTCAATATGAGTAACACTTTGTGAACCTGTTTAATATCACCATTTGTCCCATGGGAAAGAGGCAATGTGGTAAGTCATGTATGTCCCTTCTTTGAGACAGCAAGTACCAATTCACCTGCCATCTCTTATTTACTATTTTTTTAATATCCATGTTCTCTCCATAGACATTACAATCCCTGTCCTTAATGCCTGAAATTCTCACTCTGAGTGTCATTGCCAACTGTGCAGTCTACAAATTCTCAAACCTTCATTCACCTACTCAATGTGCCTGTAGACTTAGGCATCAAGATAGGTAAGTTTTACAAGGACACTGACAATGGAAAAATTGGGGAAAATGACTGTAGTAGGTGTTGCATAAAGAAGAAACATGCTTGCTGAATAAATACATGGAAAGATCTTCAACATAATTATTAATCAAGGAAATGCAAATTTAAACCATAATGGATACCACATTATGTCCCTAAATTGCCAAAGATCAAAATCCAGGTAATACCAAATAGTGGAGACAATGTGGATTAAGGAGACCTTTAATATACTCTGACGAGAATGTAAATTGCTGCATGAGCCTTAGGAAAATAGTTGCCATTTCCTAGTCACATATCTCAAGAATAACTTTATTTCCAGTTATATGCCTTAAGGAATTCTTCCACATGTAGTCCAGGAGATTTTATATATATAAAACAATGTTCATAGCAGTAATTTTCATAACAAAAAATCTAGAGACAACCAAAATAATCATTGGCATGGAGTGGACAAGTAAATGGTAGTATTAAACAAAGAATGAGATATTATTATAGAAGTAAAAAGCTATTAATAAGCTACAACTACTGACCATGTAGATAAATCTCAAAATAGCATAGAATGGAAAAAATGTAATTGCCAGAAGACTCTCAAGAGTAAGATACATTTTAAAATGAGAAGACATAAACAAAATACAATATTTTTAAGCATGCACATAAATAAGATAAAGTTACGTGAATCACAGAATTGATGAATACAAAATTCTGGATAGTATATCCTCTGTGGTAGAGGTAAGGGAAAGATGAGGAGAAACTATAAGTAGAAAATTACTTAATAATGTTCCTCTTCTTAGGTTTGGTGGTGGATTCTTGGATGTGTACTGTATTATACTAAATAACCCTGTAAAGAGGTTAAATAAATTGTCTTTTATTTTAAAAGAAAAATAAAGGACATAATTTATATGTTTTAAATCAATTTTTCCAGTACCTAGAATAACAGAAATTCTTTTTTCTTATTTTCATGATGAGTGATTGTTTACTTTTATTTCTGTTCTAGGAAAGTGAGTTTATTTTTCATGAGAAGAAGTGTAAGATATAAAGTAGATGATGAAAAAATATTTACTCTTTTGATAAACTAAATAGTTTCATTTTGGGTGCTTAAATTTTAAATAACCTCCTTTTTATTTTATTCTATTTTTCTTTCTGTTGTCTAATAATAATATCATGCCCCAATAAACTTTTTTTTCATTTTTATTGACACATATCAATAAATCATAAATCCATCCAAAGAGTACAAGCAATGGTATTTGATGTAATCACCTTTGTGCATTCATCACCCCAATCACTCCAATAGCACTTTCATTATTCCAATAATAATAGTAATAAACAAAAAACAAACAAATCTCATCACCTCTTAATCTTTCTATGCCTCGCCTGCCGTACATAGCTGCTATTATTTTTCCTTCTCTCTAGTATATTTGTATTTCTATTTTTTAAAAAGTCTTAAATGTGCAATATTGCCTATATTCGTGTTTTACAGGAGGTTTTACTATCTTTTAGAGTCCCATGTTACAGTTTTTAGCTGTTTTTCTAGGTATATACATGACTTTAGACTCCTTTTCAACCACTGTCATACCCATACAATAGTTAAAACACCATGATATGCTTTAACCATTTCTATTCATTTCAAAAGATTTAAAAACAATCTTTTTAACAATTCTGCACGGATTAACCCTCAGCCTTCCATTCTCTACCCTCCTTATATTTTCTGGTGACCTATATTCTAATTATTAACTTCATGAGTTTACACAATATATTTAGTTCATAATAGCACAAGCATACAGTATTTGTCCTTTTGTGTGAGGCTTTCTTCACTAACATGATGTCTTCCAGGTTCATCCATGTTGTCATATGCTTCATGACTTCATTTCTTCTTCCCATTGTGTAATATTCCATAGTGTGTATACACCACAATTTATTTATCCATTACTCAGTTGATGGACACCTGGGTTCTTTCCAACTTTTGGCAAATGTGAATAATGTCACTATGAACATCGGTATGCAGATGTCTGTTCATGTCTCTTCTCTCAGTTCTTCTGGGTGTATTACTAGTAATGGTATTGCTGGGTCACATAGCAAGTCTATATTTTGCTTCCTTAGGAATTGCCAAATAGTCCTAAACAGTAGCTGTACCATTCTACATTCCTACTTACAGTGAATAAGTGTTCCTATCTCACCACACCTTCTCTAACATTTACAGTTTTCTGACTTTTTAATAGCGGCCAGTCTAATAAGTGTTGCAGCACACCCTTTATTATCTTTTGTAATTCTGGCCTTTTGGTCACACATTCTATCAGTTTTAGTTTGTTTGTGATGACTTTGAACTGAACTTATCCTCATTTTTGAAGGACAGTTTTGTCAGAATTCTTGGCTCACAGCTTTTCTCTTTCAGAAACTTAAATACATCATATCACTTTCTTCTCTCCTCCGTGGTTTCTGATGTGAGGTTGGCACTTAATCTTATTGAGTTTCCCTTGTATATGATGCTTTGCTTTTCTCTTGCTGCTTTCAGAATCCTCTCTTTATCTCTGATATTTGTCATTCTGAATAGTAGGTGTCTTGGGGCATGTCTATTTGTATTTATTCTGTGTGGTGTGCATTGTCTTTCTTGGGTATTGATATTTATGTCTTTCATAAGGGTTGGGAAGTTTTTGATCATTTAGTCTTTCTGCCCCTTTTCCATTTTCTTCTCTTCCTGGGACACCAATAATGCCAATGTTTGTACATTTCACATTGTCATTCAATTCCCTGAGACTCCCTTCCATTTTTTCCATTCTCTTCTCTTTCTGTTCTCCTATTTTTTCCAGTTCAGTTGTTCTGTCTTTGAAATCACTAATTTGGTCTTCAAGCAATTCAAATCTGCTCTTATGTACCTCTAAAGTATTTTAATCTCAACCATCATGTCTTTCATTCCCATAAGGTCTGTTACTTTTCTTTGCAGGTTTTCAAATTGTTCTTTATGCTCATCCAGTGTCTTCTTAATATCCTTTTATTTCTTTAGTCATACTTTCTTTGAATTCTTTGAATTGATTTACTAAAGTTGTATGATTATCACTGATTAATTGTCTTAAATCCTTTGTCTGGGTCATCTCCTCCTGTTTCCTAGTATGGATTTTAATTTTTTCCTGATGTCTAGGCATCTGAATATGTTGGTGAATTTACTCTGATGGCCAATCTCTTTCTTTTGCTTATTGATGCTTTGTTTTTTTTTTTCTCACAGCTCTTCTTTGATATTTGTTCAACTTATTCTAAGTTTTTAAAATTGCCCAGCTTAAGTTATTAAAATCAGACCAGGCACTCACTAGTGGGGCACAGTTTTTCTCCCAGGGTTAGGATACAAAGAGCACTGAGAACAATTTTTGTCCATGCAATTTCCAGACTAGCCAGCAGATGGCACTTATCAGTATACCTTTTCAAGGATGTGTTTCAGTCTAGGCTTTCCAGTGTCCCTGTGTTGAATCTCCAGATCGGAGATTCAAAGTGGGTTCTGCTGGCCAAATACACTGAAGAAAAGCACCCCAACTCCCCCTCCCTTTTCCCTTGAAACAGAAGACACGGAGGAAGATGTCTGTTCCCCTCTCAGTTGGTTGTGTGAGCCAGGGGTTTTATCCTGGCTTAATATCTTGTGGGGAGGGGCGGGGTGGGGGAAGATAGCCCTTCCCTGCCTCTGCAGGGGTTTGGTAACTCACTTTTGTTGTTTCAGCTTCTTTGTCTCTCTGTCCCTCATCCTCCTGGGAGTTGTGTAATACTGTCCTGGTCTGCTGACCCCTAAAGCAGTTCCCTCGGGCAGCTTTTGGCTCTTTCTCTGTTGTTTTGTGAAAGCATTGAGCTCTGCCTGTTAATCCATCATCTTCCCAAAATCCGCTCCCACTAAACTTTTGATGGAGGTAAATTATAAAAATATTGTTAGTAGAACAGTGAATGTTGTCCATTCAAAGAGGGACTGTCATGGGCTCTCCTTTTACTATTAGATCTATTTTACAAGACAGCATTCTTTTTATGTTTGCTTCAGAGTAATCCCTGTCCTGTCAATATGACAAAATCAAATAAAATGCTGGCTAGTGGAGAACAGAATCATTTACCCTCTATTGCATATCAACAGATCTTAAAGAAAGACTATAAATTCTGAAAAGGACTTTAAATACTTGTAACTGACCAATGGGTAGATTTAAAAAAAATGAAGTATTTTGTTCAATTACTCTAAAAGAACTCAAATGGCTAAGCAGTTACTAAATGCTTGATAGGTCAGGTGCTATTCATTGTCATTTGATAAGCACTTTTTAGATTTTCAGAAAATCATCTGTACTTGCCATTTAACAAATTACATGAGGATCCCTACTGGTGCACAATGGCTGCTACTACATGTACTTACTAACAAGCCACATTATCAACACCTGATTTCTCATGAATGCCTTCTGTGCCATACATTTGCTTCCTCCTCTTTTGTTTCATATTTTTGTGAATAAACAACTTAGAACACTGGGAAACAACTACTTTTTAGTAATTAAAACCATCTAAACAAAATACACCCAAAAATAGATCTCATGAATCCAACCTTAAGTAGAATAAATCTCAACCCCATAGCCAAAAGTTTTGCATCTCATATTCACTGAGTTCCCTTAAAGTTGCTGCTTTAAGCATTTTATGATCTTTTGAAACTTTTCTTTTCATGACTTTTGTGATATTACTCCATTATTCTTTGTTTAGAAAGGATGAGGGAGTCCATCTATTTCTCATAAGTGTGTCTTAAGCCAAGCAACATGTCCCACTAATTGGGCAGCTGTGGCACATAAATATAACCTTTCTCCATGACCTTCCACCTTTTCTCAAAGCAACTTTTCCACAGGTCAAGGGTAAGTGACTGAAGGCACCTAGATGATGATGTGGTCTTGCCCTGCATCTTTACCCCAGCACTAATGGACAATCGCTGTAACAGGAGTGTGACGGATGACCTCTGCTTATCAGAAGGGCTGACACATTCTTATTTTCCTATGCTTAAACAAACACAAATATCTGCTAGAAAATACATATACTTACCTTTTGACTCTTAATTTTTATGAAGTTTAAAAGGAGAAAAAATAAAAAGAGGTCTTAGAAGATTCAAAGTGAAATATAGGAGTTTTCTGCTGTTCTGATGTGACCGTTGAAGAAATGAAGATCCTAAATGGTGGTTGCAGGAACCCTTTCATTTATGTTTTGGGGTTCCCAAACGATCCTATCACTCAGCTTCTATAGTCTGTGACCCTCAAATGTTTAGTGGCTATCAGAGTCAGCTCTTGGGCCACCAAGCCTGCTAAAGAAAGAGCAATATGCTGACCCTATTTTGCCTGAAAGAGAGGTCAGCAAACTTTTTCTGTAAAGGGACATTGAAAAAATTTTTTTAGTGTTACAGGCCACATGGTCTCTGTTGAAACCACTCAACTCTGCTGTTGTTGCACAAAAGCAACCATAGGCAATTGGTAAATGAATGAGCATGGCTGTGTTCCAATAAAAAGTTATTTGTGGATGTTGAAATTTGAATTTCTTATAATTTTCACCTTCTTACAAAGCAATTATTTTTCTTTTGATCTCTTTTTTTAACCATTTAAAAATATGAAAACTCTCCTTAGCTTGAAGACCATATAAAGGCAGGCTCTGGCCCTGTTTTATTACATTGTTTGTATATTCATAGCCAAAGACAGTTGAAACATAAAGCAATGTTTTCAACTTTATGCAAGATTCCATTTTTACTTGAATCTATACTAAAGTGAAGTCAATTCATGTTTTTTTTGCATATTCTCATAATATATACTGGAATTCCAATAAGTATAATTGGATCTTTGAAAACTATTATATTTACTTGCTGTCACTCCAATAGAAGACAGAGGAAATTTTTAAAAAGCCTTCTTAGGTGGAATAAATGAAGCCAGCAACTCTTTTAGATTCAAGGGTGATGTTTTCCTTTATGATTATCCTTAACTAATGCTCAGCCAGGAGTGATGCACAGGTGTGGTGACAAGCCATAGCTTCTGAGAATTTAAATAATTTTCTATCTGTATTATAAATCTGGTCACTTCTTTTAGAAGCACATACTAAATAAATCTCAAAATTAATGTGCTAAATCTACATTCAGAAATCCAATTTTGTAGCGATACCTCTGAATAACTAAGTAATGGGCAATGTGTTGCATAATTATGGTACTGCTAGATTTTAGTAAGAATTCTTCTTGCTAATATTCAGCTGTCTTCGGAGAAAGTTACTAGATACCAGTAGTTGTCTATCTCTCCAGAGCTCTGCTTTAACAATACTCCTGTTAAAATATTCCTCCCTGCATATACTTCCTTATTTTTTTACTTTTATAGTTACTGTATTTGAACCAGTGATCAGAATACTGCTCACTGCCAAATAACTGATTCAAATAGTCCTCTAGCCATACTCTTAATTTTCAAGTAAATCAGTGACTAACATTCCATAATATTTCCCAAGATATCGTGTTTAATTTTGAAGCAATTTGAACATCTTCTCGATTCTGCCCTGAATGTCCTTACTCTTTACTTATGACTTTGCCTATTTATTTCTAATTGTCTCTTGTTATACAATCTGACTACTCTTAGTATGCATTCTCTTCCCTGAGACATCTCTACCATCACAGTGGTTTCTTTTTATCTACAGCTCATTTGCATTATCACCTGGATAGGTGCATTATCTCAGTAAGCCATGCTTTCCACAGAACCCAATTATTCCCACTGTGCAAAGCAAAGTGGGCCTGAAGATCCCACGTGGAATAGGAAACATATGGTTGCTACTACCATAGGCACAGCTGGAACATCTGTGTATTAATGCATGCTGTGTGTGCATCACATTATTTGCACACCCTTATATGAGGCTGAAAAGATGTGTTGTCAGGAGTAAGGTTTATAGATAATACAGCCAAGAAATAGGAGAGCAGATTTGAGATGAACTTCCCCAATGAACACACTATTTATGTTCTGCTGTCTTTATAGGCTGGAGCTAATCATAGTTACTCATTTAAAAATTTCTCAATCCCATAAACTTAAAAAAATCCCATAAATGATTTAGAGAGTCAGAAAAGTAATATCCATCTTTAGTTCACCATGTATCAATCCTCTAATAATTTAATAATAATTAAAACAATGGTATCATAACAAGAAATGTAGTTATATGTGTCCATCACTGTAGTAAAGTGTTTGCATGAATTACATTATCTAATAGGCACAAAAATCCTACCTGGTTCCTATTTAATGCCTATTTTACTAATGAGTAAACTGAGGCACCATGGAGTTAAATTATACAAATTATATGGGATAAACCAAGGATCTGAACTCAGGGAGTTTTTTTTATTATTCTTATCCTCTATTTATTTAAGAGCAGTTACAAATAACTCAATATAGATAGAGATATAGGTATAGATGATATAGATATAGATATATAAAATTTTCAGCTTTTATTTCAATAAAACAAGAGGCAAAACATGGCTGTATAAAGTACAACATATGGAGAACATTTTCACAAATATATGGAACTTCAAAATACTAAATTACCGTTCCTTTCCATAGCTTTAGAAAAATTAATTATATTAAGTTAATATATATATAGAGGGAGAGACAGAGACGGAGACAGAGAATCAGAGAGAGAGAATGGATGGAGACATACATATACACCTTCATTTTCTTCCTGTTCCTGACAAACATTTCAAAATCAAATGACTGTAATAAGTATTTGGAGATAATCAGCCTGTGGAATTTAAATTTAAGATATCTTTTTTTTTTTTCAAAAAAACTATTTTGACAGACATGTTTTAATTTTAGAGAAAAAAATAACTGGGATCTTAGTGCCATTCCTTTTCACTTGACACCATCTCAAGAAGGTTGGGGGTGTACCAGGAATCTACGGCTTTATATTCTCTTTTAGCATAGCTAGGCAGAAGCAGACATACTAAGAAGATAAAATGGAGGTGAAAACAAGTAGACAGGATACATAGAATAATTACTACCTCTCTTCTATTCCCACATCAATAAGTGGCAACCAACTCGATGCTTATTTTATAGAATCTTCTCACACTGGGCAAGGGAAACACAATTTCCACTGAGGAAAAACTGTAGGCATGTGTGTGTTGTTACACAGAAGACACACAAATAATACAAGCAGAAAATAGCAGAATGAAATCCACAATATATCCACACTTTTAGTTTAATCTAACCATTTGCATGGAATGTCTAATAACTGAGTTTTGCAAAATCCTGAAGAGTTCCCAGTAAAAATAAGAAAGCATTTATAATCCTCAAGAAAATTAGAATCTATAAGTGCATTTAAGTCTTGCATGACATATGAAAATATCTGGATTACAATTCTAAAGGTATAGTTGAAGGAATTATGTTAAGTAACCCAAATCTATTTACAAATGCTGAGGGAAATTTTAAAAAGGGAAGGATGGCCACAAAGCAACATGAATCAGGAAGAGTTTTGAATTGTGTGTTGAAAGAACAGAGTTTGAAGTAGACATGAGCCTATTTATGAAGAAGTGGGAGTCATCACAGGATTGAAGGTGGCTGGTTAAAATGAAAGGTGTGTATTTGACAGAGTTAAGAGAATTAAGATGGCACTATGGAGCATCTTAAGTATGAGATAGAAAAGTCAATTGCATGTCCCTAATGAATAAGAGAATCCCAATGAAAATTTACAATAAAGGAATTGATATTATGTGAAAATTTTGGGAGGACATTGTTCCATTTGGAAAATGTAAGATCAGCAATAAAATAAAAGAAACAAAGGAATTGGGAGTCAAGAAGACAGGCAGAAAGCTATGAAAAATTACAGGTGTGACCAGGAAAATGACTGAGAAAATGGAGAAAAATGTTAGACTCTTAATAAGAAGGAAAAAAAATATATCCTCAAATTTTCTTTTGTGAATCATGATAATTTTAATATTAATGATAAAAATAAAAAAAGAAAATCCCAACTGTGGTAGTATGAGATTGTATGTATGCCAGAAAATCGTGTTCTTAAAGCTGATCCATTCCTGGAGGTCTGAACCTATTGTGGGTGGGAACTTTTAATTAGGTTACTTCAGCTAAGGGCCTTTTGATTAGATTATTTCAATTAAGGCTTGGACCAGGATGGGACTTAAAACTCTAACTGGAGTTCTTTATATATGGGATGAATATGCAAAGACAGAAGAAGGCCACAGGAGCTGATAGAAAGCAGGAACCTGGAAGCAACAAAATATAGAATCAAAGGGAGAAACCAGCAGATGCTGCCATGTGCCTTGCCTTGTGACTGAGAAGTCCAGGATTGCCAGCAGCCAGTCTTCAGGGAGAAAGCATTGCCTGATGATGCCTTGATTTGGACATTTTCACAGCCTCAGAACTGTAAGCTTGCAAGTTAATAAATCTCCATGTGGGAAAGTTGTGGCAGGGGGAACGAGTGGGGCATATGAGAATCTCTTATATTTTTTATGTAACATATATGTAATCTAAAGCTTCTTTAAAAATAAATACCAAATATTGTATTTACAAATACCAAAAATGTAGAAAGGGCTTATTAATTAGGTTCTGTGGAAAGAATTGTGAGGTGCTGGAAAGAAAAGGCCTAGATTACTTTGAAGACAGCATTGGTAGAAATATGGATGCTAAAGGCACTTCCAATGAAATCTTAGACAGAAATGATGAATGTGTCATTGCAAATTGGAAGAAAGGCTACCTTGTTTTAAAGTGGCAGGGAACTTGGCAAATTGTGTTCTGATGTCAGATGGAAGGCATAAATTGAAAGTGATGAGCTTGGATGTTTAACTTGGAGATTTCCAAAATAAATGTGAAAAGTGTGGCCTGGCTTCTCCTTGTAGCTTAGAGCAAAATATGAGAGGAAAGGGATAAGCTGAAAACTGAACTCCTGGGCACAAACATACAAGAAACTGATGGTTTGGAAAATTCTTTGCTTCCAGAAAGCAATTCCCCAGAGAATAGTATCTGTAGCAGTTTGGTGTTATTTGTGAATTCCAAAAATAGATATTGGATTATGTTTGTAAACTGGTCTGTTTCCCTGGGCATATTAGATTGGATTGGATTCAGAAGTTTCACTTTTACTTGATTAAATTATGATTAAGGCTTTGATTGGGCCACATCAGTAGGATGTCAAGTCCCTGCCCACCAAAGGAGCAGGGACTCACAGAGTAAATGACATGGCAGAGAAAAAAGTTGGAGTTTTAATGCTGGAGCCCTGGGAAGTAAATACACAGAGAAGCAGATATGTAAGGAAAGAGAGAAGGCTCCATTAGACATGGGAGAGGCCCTGGGAAGAGATATGAGCCATTCGCCTGAAAGTTTACAACTGGCCTTATGGAGAGACCAGAGCAGCTGAGCCTGGAGAGAAACGAGCCCTGAGAAAGAGATGAGATTTATCCCAGCCTACAGCTAATATCGGAAGAAGCTGGGACCATGGAGCCTTAAGAGGAAGAGGAAGGCTGGACCCTTGCAGATACTGGCAGCCATCTTGTTCCAAAATGTGGCAACAGACTTTGGTGAAGGAAGTAATTTATGCTCTATGGCCTGTTAACTGTAAGCTTCTACTACAAATAAATAATCTTTTATAAAAGTCAACAGATTTCTGGTATTTTGCAACAGCACCCCTTTAGCTGACTAATACAGTGTCCTGTGGCGGCCATCAACGGAGGTGCTTAACTCTCGTCAAGACCGACTACGAGACAAGGTCCGTGGCTGGTCAAGAAGGGATCAAGGATACCCAACTTGCAGAAGAGAGCTAAGCACTTCAAGACTTGGAGCCTAATTTCACCCTGTTTATACTTTTATAAAGGCCATTTTTAAGCTCCTTGAGAAATATGCCTCATTGGGTGCTGGACTGGTTAGTCAATAACGGGCAACTGGACCCCCCCCTCCCTCTTTCTGCGGCAAAGTCGCTGGGTCAACCTAAGACAGGGGCCTGGCCAAGTGCTGCCATGGTTTCCAATGACGGGTAAGACCCAGCTGCCGTTTAACACGGTCCTAACCTAAAAAGGGCAATTAGACCCCCCTCTCTCTCTCCTTCTGCGACAAAGCCGCTGGGTCAACCTAAGACAGGGGCCTAGCCAATTGCTGCCATGGTTCCCAATGACGGGTAAGATCCAACAGCCGTTTAGCATGGTCCTGACCTAAGACAGGCACAGTTCCCCCAAATATCATCAAGGCCTCTATTTCTCCCAACAGCTTAATCATAATGTTTTACAATGATGCTTTTCCTTTTTAATTGTCTACCTGCATATAAAAACAACGGCCTATTTATTGTAAATTATGATTTAACTACTAACCTAACTAGTTTAGAATTATTGCTACACAGTTAAGAAAAACAATAGTCTTGCAAATTTAACTGTACATATAATTTCAGTGTGATGCCATATCTTACAAATAACCCTGGTTAATTTAAGCCTATATAGAAAATGAATTTCTTTAGATCTTTGTAAGAATTTTAAAAAGTAAACTACAAGCAGGAAACTACTGCCTAAAAGATAGTTCAGGATCTTAATAACTCTTTAGCTAAAAACATAAAGTTTAACCAC
>JAQZBX010028023.1:8147-28122 GCA_029593785.1 Cabassous unicinctus
GTTTATTACCATTGTACATATAAATGTACTATTCGTGCCATTCAGAGTCATTGACCATATTTTCAGTTGTTCCACTGGCCTTGAGTTACTGCCTTTAACCTTTTTTCATTGCAGTATAATTTGACCTCAAGGCCTGCACCATGGGAGAATTTCCCTGCATCATATTGGCTTTTTTTTTTTTTAAGATTAGGGGACCTGAGTAGTTTCATAGGCAGAAGAGAAGAAACAAGAAGATCTCTTCATACAAGACAAAAATAGCTGGCACTCCATTTCTGCCCCTGTAGCAGCAGGACAGAACAGCCTTGGACAAAATGCTGCTGCTTCTGAAATAAAACAGAAGCACTGCAAATAATCCTTCTAAAGCTTCCGTTGTCTGTTGCCTTTACTTAATATCTAAATAGATAGCATATTGCTCTATAATTATAATATGGAAATATCTCTGAATAAAATAGAGTTTTTGGCAGATGCCTAGGAAAGAATGGTATCAGTCAAGTCACCAAAGGTTTGAAGCTACAGCATCAGCGTGGCAGGGCTGTGTTGTGTTTGGGGAAGGAAGTAAATATCGGCAATCCATTCATCCCTTTAATTTAGTGCCTGATTCACCAACTGGATAGTTTTCTTCTCCTTAAATTCTTCTGATTAGATTTTGATTTCACACATCACCCCATAACCTCCTGAAATGTCAGTGCCTTTGATGGTTGTAGCTGGAAGAAACTTTTCTTTGAGAATTTGGGTCACTCTGAGCTCCTTCTGTCTGGGAGGCAAACATCTGATGTCCAGAGTAGAGAAGAGAAAGCCCGCGGGTCCGTGGTGCAGAGGCGCTGCCGCAGCTGGGTCCCACACCGCCATGCCTCCCGTCGCAGCCTGCCACCCGAGGTCACTGTGTTCCCTGAAAAGTGCTGAGCCAGGGAAAGGGAGCTTCTGGTGCTAGCGAAGCCACAGGCTCACCTGGCCCTGCCCATCGGCTGCTTTTTTAAAAAATATATATATATATTTTTTATTAGAGAAGTTGTGAGCTTACAAAACAATCACACATAATGTGCAGAATTTTCATACATCAGTTCTCCACCAACACTTTGCATTGTTGTGGAACATTTGTTACCAATGATGAAAGAACATATTCAGACTGTTCCTGCAAAATATGGTCCGTAGCATACATTTGGTATATTTTTTTCCATACACCCCCTATTATTAGCACCATGTATTAGTATTGTACATTTGTTATATAGTTCATGAGAGAACACTCATTAGTAGTGTTAACCACAGTCCATCATCCACCACATGGTTCACCATGTTATACAGTCCTGTGCCTTGTACAATCTATCCAAAGAGTACATTCAGTGGCTCTCACTTTCATCAGAGTTGTGCAGATATCACATCATCTGCTTTGTTTGACAGAAGATGCTTCCTCATTTACTGAGCTACGACCTCTCGAGAAGTTTGCTTAAGTGGTTCATGCAGCATTGTATTTGTTCTCCACCCCACTCACCATAGACAACTGATTTATTTATTCATTTTTAAAGAAATGTGTAGCCCTTAACAGATAGCTGGTAAATATTCCTGTTGATCTGCATGGTTGAATTAACATAAACATAACTGTCATGATTCTAGCTTTTCTGTGGAAATATTTCTTATTAGTTTGTATTGATATACCTAAATTGCTATGTCTAATGCAGTTCTTTCTTGCATTTCTCTTGGTCTAGATTGATGAGCAAATTGAAAGCATGTTTAATTCAAAGAAGAGAGTGAAGGATATGGCCGCTCCTGGGACATCTAGTGTTCCTGTTCCAACTGCAGGAAATGCTGAGAAATTAGAAATTGCCAAGAGATTGGCTCTGAGAATAAATGCTCAGAAGAATTTGGGCATCGAGTCTCAGGTATTAAGTAAATTGTTCCAAGTCTTAGTTAATACTTTGTAAGTTCCATGTTTTAAATACTTTTCAGGAATTATGTTATGTACAAGTAAACAAGAAGTTGTCCTAGACTAGCATTTGTGGGAACTTAACATTATTCTGCATACAGAATTCTTTGATTGTTGCTTTTGGATGGTTTGCTAGTGTGGTTTACTGAGGTATTAATGAGTATTCTGGAATGCCAATGAATCATTGTATATCATAATATTCTGATTGATAATACTAAAATCTGGAAAAACTCTCTTTAATATTTTTTTCTCTTTCTCTCTTGTCTTGGGCACACAAACAGTTCCCTGGAAGTACAACCATTACAGTTATATGACTCAGTTTACCATGGGTTTAACCAGAGGAGAAATGTGTTTTCTAAACATTCCATATGGCATCTTTTTCTCAGAAGCCTTTTTGTTAACTTAATTTTTAACTATGGGTAAATTTTATTAGCATTCCCAAGAATAGTTTATTAATTTTGGCAGTATTCTGAAGATTTTAAATGAGTCATTTACTTATAACTTATTGAATGTTGGGTTGGGACATGAGTAAAGGGGGAACTCAGAAGGTAGTCATACAAAGATTGTAATTCAGAGAAAACTCCTAGAAACCACAAAGTGTGCAAAAGATTTTGGAAATATTGTATATATCTGATACCAAAAGTTAACTAATTGGGGAAGCGGGTGTGGCTCAATCGATAGAGCTCCCGTTTACCATATGGGAGGCCCCGGGTTCGCTTCCCGGGGCCTCCTTGTGAGGGCAGGTCGGCCCGCACGGCGCAGTGGGCTGATGCAGCAGGACCTCACAGCAAGGGGGAGATAAGCAGACACAGAAGAAACACACAGCGAATAGACACAGCAAACAAAAGCAGCAAGGGGGGGGATAAATAAATAAATAAATAAATCTTTTTTTTTTTTTTTTTTAAAAAGTTAACTAATTATCCAAGGCACATCTCTTATCCAGTAGAATTTTTTTTTTATTAGAACAGTTGTAGGTTTATAGAAAAAACATGCAGAAAGTGGAGTTTCCATATACTCTTCTCTCACCCATACAGTATTCCCTATTAATATTTTACATTAGTGTGACACTTTGTTACAACTTATGAAACCTTGTTATTTTAATTTTGCTATAAATTTAGTCCACTAATTTAGGGTTCACTCTTTGTACTGTATAGTTTTATATGTGTATGTATTTATGTATGGTAACAAATACAACCTAAAATTTCCCTTTTTTATCCCTTTCCAAATATGCAATTCAGTGGTGTTCATTACAGTTCCAGAGTTGTGCCTCCATCACCATCATCTTTTGCTAAAACATTTCCATCACCCCAAAAAGAAACCCCATACCAATTAAACATTAACTCCCCATTTTCCTACCCCACCCAAACTCTGCTAACCTGTATTCTAGTTTCTGACTATGAATTTGCATATTCTGCTTATTTCATACAAGTGATATCATACAGTATTTGTCCTTTTGTCCTCAAGGTCCAGCCATACTGTAGCATGCATTAGAACTTCATTCCTTTTTATGGCTGAATAATATTCCATTGTATATGTATACAACATTTGTTTATTCATTCCTCTATCGATGGACATGGGTTGCTCCCACCTTTTGGCATTTGTGAATAATGCCACTATGAACATTGGTGTACAAATGCCCGTTCAAGGCCCTGCTTTCAACTCTTTTGGGTTTATACCTAGAAGCGGGATTGCCAGTCATATGATAACTCTTAACTCTCTGAAGAATCACCAAACTGTGTTCCATAGTACCTGTGCCATTTTACATTCCCTCCAACAATGAACAAGTGTTCCTTATTCTCCACATCTTCTCCAAAACTTATTTTCTGTTTTTTTAACAGTAGCCATTCTAGTGGGTGTGAGATGGTATCTCATTCTGGGTTTAGTTGTTGTTTCTTTTTTGTTTTCCTGTTATTGTGGTTTTTAATTTGCATTTCCCTAATGGCTAATGACCTTGAGCATCTTTATATCTTTTCGTGTATATATTGGCCATTTGTATGTCTTCTTTGGAGAAATGCCTAGTCAAGTCTTTTTCCCATTTTCAAATTGGGTTGTTTGTCTTTCGTTGTTGAGTTGTAAGAGTTCTTTATATATTCTGGGTATTAAACCCCTATTAGATTGATGGTTTCCAAATACTTTCTCCCATTCTATGGTTGTCTTTTTTGCTTTTTTGATAAAGTCCTTTGGAAAGTTTTAAATTTTGATGAAGTCCCATTTATCTTTTTTTCATTTGTTGCTCGTGCTTTGGTATAAAATCTATGAAACCACTGTCTAACGTAAGGTTCTGAAGATGTTTGTTTCCCTGTGTTTTCTTCTAGAAGTTTTATAGTTTTGGTCTTATATTTATATTTTTGATCCATTTTGAGTTAGTTTTTGAATATGGTATGAGGTAAGAGCCCATCTTCATTCTTTTGCATATCACTATCATGTTCTTCCTGTATCATTTGTTGAAGAGACTCTTCTTTCCTCACTGAGAAGACTTGGCACCCTTGTCACAAATCAATTGCCCATAGGTGTGAAGGTTTGTTTCTGAACTCTCAATTTGATTCCGTTGGTCTATATGTTTGTCCTTGTGCCAGTACCATGCAGTTTTGATACTGTAGCTTTGTAATAAGTTTTAATATAGGAAATATGAGCCCTCCAACCTTGTTCTTGTTTTTCAAAATGGTTTTGGCTATTAAGGACCACTTACCCTTCTATATGAGTGTTTTATTTGTTTGTTTGTTTATTTATTTTTTTTTTGAGGTACCTAGGGCCAGGGAGTGAACCCAGGACCTCCTGTGTGGGAAGCCGGTCCTCAACCACTGAGCCACATTGGCTTCCCTGAGGTGGTTTTTTTATCATTTGTTTTGCTTGTTGTTTGTTTTTGTTTTTTCAGGAGGCACCAGGAACCAAACCCGGGAGCTCCCTTGTGGGAGGCAGGCACTCAACTGCTTGAGTTACATCTGCTCCCCCTATATGAGTTTGATGATTGGCTTTTCCATTTCTGCAAAGAAATCTGTTGGAATTTTGGAATTGTGTTACATCTGTATATCACTGTGGATAGAAATGGCATCTTAATAGTTTTTCTTCCAATCCATGAACACAGAATGTCCTTCCTTTTATTTAGGTCCTCTTTAATTTCTTTCAGCAGTGTTTTATAGTTTTTTATGTACAGATCCTTTTCATCCTTGGTTAAATTTATTCCTAGATATTTGATACTTTTCATTGCTATTGTAAATGGGATCTTTTTTTTCTTAATTTTCTCTTTGGATTGTTCTCTGCTAGTGTATTGAAACACTGCTGATTTTTATGGGTTGCTCTTGTACCCCACCACTCTGGTGAATTCGTTTATTAGCTCTAGTAACTTCGTTGTGTAGTTTTCAGGATTCTTTATGTATAGGATCATGTCATCTGCAAATAGGGAAAGTTATACTTCTTCTTTTCCTATTTGAGTGCCTTTTATTTCTTCCAGTACAATGTTGAATAACCATGGTAACTGTGGGCATCTTTGTCTTGTTCCTAACCTTAAGAGGAAAGCTTATAGACTTTCACCATGGAGTTTGATGTTAGATGTAGATTTTTCATATATGTCCTTTCTCATGTTGAGTATCCAGTAAAAGCTTTAATAAAGAGTTGCATATTCTTCAGTTTTATCATCAAGGGTAAGGTAAGTACACTAAACTCTCAAGGTATAAACAGGTGTTACTAAATTGCACATAGGGGTAGGACTCTGCATTAGAAAGAGACATTTGGTTGTTATTTTTTATTTTTGTTTTATTTTAACAAAGTTAATGGCATTCCAGGGAATAATTTGTAATGGTGTCCTGTCTGCCCTCATTTGAGATTTGACTGTAGGTATTGTTTAACTGCAGGATGTTATGCAACAGGCCACCAATGCAATTCTCAGAGGTGGCACTATTCTGGCTCCCACTGTGTCTGCAAAAACCATCGCAGAGCAACTTGCTGAAAAGATCAATGCCAAGCTCAATTATGTGCCTTTAGAGAAACAAGAAGAGGAGCGACAGGATGGTGGACAGAATGAATCTTTTAAGAGATATGAGGAAGAATTAGAGATCAATGACTTCCCACAGGCAAGTAACAGGTTTAAACCATTATTATTGTGAAGTAGAAACTCTATTTTATTTTATTTTAACATTTATTTATTTATTTACTTTTATCCATCCCCCCGCCCCCCTCCGTTTTTGCTGTTTTTGTGTCCATTCACTGGGCACTTCTCTGTGTCTGTTTCCTGTCCTCTTTTCTCATCCTTCTCCTCCTGTCTCCACCGGGATTTGATCCTGGGAACCCCCCGATGTGGGAGAGGCATCCTACCGCCTGCACCACCTTAGTTCCTGGTTTTTCGGTGCATCTCGTCTTGGCTCTCCCTTGTTTCACTTTCCCACCATGTCATCATCCCGCTGTGCGGCTAGGCGGGGCCTGGCGGTGTACCCATGCGCAGGGCTTGGGGGGCTCACCCGCTTATAGACCCTGAGGGCGTACCCGCTCGCAGGGACTAGTGGCCCACGTGCTTTCTATATTTTTCTTTATTTTTACCGGGAGGTCCTGGGTATTGAACCCAGGTCCCTCCATATGGGAGATGGACGCCCAACCATTTGAGCCACATCCGCCTCCCTCTTGCTTCTTTAGAAGCAAAAATTTTTTCCTTAAAATCCATAAAGACAAACAAAATCCATAAACATTTTAATAGCTACTGCAATTTCTGTCTAAATGAGGGAGACAATAGAAATTTCGTTTTTATGAATATGTTCTAGGTCTAAGTGAACGTCAGTGTAGTTATGTGTTCATTATGATCTTAATATTGACCATAATATGATTTAGCCAAGCTACTCTTTGTCATCACCCTTGTTTTTTATCCTGCTATGATGGATGTGATTTTTCTTCACCTTTTCCTTCATAGACTGCTAGGTGGAAAGTTACCTCTAAGGAAGCTCTTCAGAGAATCAGTGAATATTCTGAAGCTGCCATTACAATCAGAGGAACATACTTCCCTCCTGGCAAAGAACCCAAGGAAGGAGAGCGGAAAATTTACTTGGCAATTGAAAGTATGTACTGTTGGTTCTCTTTCAATCTTGAGTTGGATTAAAGTTAATGATGATGTAATAGATGCAGAGAGAATAAATATGAAGGCAATTCTAGAGAGGACTGAAAGTAAGGAACACTTATAAAGAGATTCATATATCATTTGAGATCTTTATTTAGAAGAAGCTCAGTATGTATACATCTGTGTTTGGGACTCTTTCAGTTATGACAATTAGGTCAAACTTGAAAATCACTCTAAAAGAAAGGCTGCTTTTTTTTTTTTAAAGAAGTACCAGGGATTGAACCTGGGACCTAAACAAATATTGCATCTGTATTATGCCCATAAAAGTTCATGCATACTAATTTTTAAAATGAGTAGACAATATCATAACTCAAAAGGATATAAGTAATACATTACTTAAGAGCAGTAAGATTTGATTTTTAACCTTATTTCATGCATTCATTTCAATTAATTCATTCCAAAGACAGTTTGTCTTAACTTTTTTTCTAATGTGTTATTCCATTTTACAGTAAGGACAACTTGCCCCAGTTTATATTTTTTGTCTTGTTTTTTATTGTTGTGTCATGTATACAACATAAAATTTCTCCACTTTCAAGGATACAGTTCATTGTTATTAGTTATATCCACAGTGTTGTGCTATCACCACCATCTAATACCAAAATTTCCTCCATTACCCCAAATAGAAATGCTATACCTATTAAGCGTTAAATGTCCCCCGCTTCCCTCTTCTCCTATCCCTGGTAACTTGTAATCTACTATCTGGCTCTGAATTTGCACACTCTAGTTATTTCATATAAGTGAAATGGTACAGTATCTGTTCTTTGTGTCTGGTTTATTTTGCTTGATGTCATCAGGGTTCATCCATTTTGTAGAATGTCAAAAATCACTTGACCATAAATGTGAGATTCTGTTTCTGAACCATCAGTTCAGTTCCATTGATCTATATGTATGTCTTTATGCCAGTACCTTGCTATTTTTACTGCTGTAGCTAGGTAATATGATTTAAATTCCCGATGTGAGAGTCCTCCAACTTTGTTCTTCCTTTTTTAAGATGTTTCTGGCTATTTGGGGCTGTATTTCTTTCTTTTCTTTCTTTTTTTTTTTTTTAAGGTGTATTTATTTATTTCTTCCCCCACACCCCCCTCATTGTTTTGCGCTTGCTGTCTGCTCTCTGTGTGTTCTTCTTTGTCTGCTGGTCTTCTCTTTAGGCGGCACCAGGAACCAATCTTGGGACCTTCCAGAGTGGAGAAAGGCGCTCAATCTCTTGCACCACCTCAGCTCCCTGGTCTGCTGTGTCTCTTATTGTCTCTCTTCTGTGTCTCTTTTTGTTGCATCATCTTGCTGCCCCAGCTCTCTGTGTGGGCCAGCACTCTGCGTGGGCCAGCTTGCTTTTCATGAGGAGTCCCCAGGAATCGAATCCTGGACCTTCTATATGGTAAATGAGAGCCCAGTTGCTTAAGCCACATCCGCTTCCCTGTATTTCATTTTAATTAATGAAATTCATTTCCCTGGCATGTGGCATTGCTCTCAGCAGAGGGCTCATATTGCTACTTTGGCTCTTAATTTTTTCATGGGACCATTCCTTAGAACTCGCTCTAAAGTCTATCAGCAGTCTCATGCCACCTATGACGTAATGCACAAAGTAAAGTCTCTTAATATAAAATATACCATTTTAACCATTTAAAGTGTATAATGCAGTGATTTATAGTATATTCATGGTGTTGTGCAACCGTCATTATGATCTAATTCCAGAAGATTATTGTCACTCCAAAAAGAAACTCCCTACCCATTAAGCAGTCATGTCCTACTCCTCCTTTCCTTAGTCTCTGGTCAAATCTAATATGTTCTCTGTCTGTTGATTTGCCTATTGTTGACATTTTATATAAATGGACTGATTAAAAAAATGTAGCCTTTTATGTCTAGCTTCTTTCACTTAGCATAAGTTTTCAAGCTTTATTGGTGTTGTAGATTGGTGTTGGAATGAATAATATTCCATTGTATGTATATACCACATTTTTTTTATTCTTTCTTCCTTGATGGAGACTTGGATTATTTTCAGTTTTCGGCTATTGAGAATAAAGCTGCTATATAGAAGTTTTTGTTTGAACTCTTTGTTTTCAGATTTTTTGGGTATATCTAGGAGTATATGACGAGGGTTAAAGGATAATTCTATGTTTAACTCTTTGATAAAGCCCCAAAGTTTTTTCCACAGCAGCTGCCCCAGCAGTGCATGAGAGTTTCAATTTCTTTATGTCCTCACCCACACTTATTTTCTGTTATTTTTATTATAGCCATTTTAATGGGTGTGAAGTGCTGTTTCACTGTGGTTTTGATTTGCATTTCCCTAATTACTAATGTTCAGCATATTTTCATGTGCTTATTGGATATTTATATATCTTCTTTGGAGAAATGTCTATTCCAATCCTGTTTATTTTTTAATTTGGTTGTTTGTTTTTTGTTGCTCTCTTGTAGAAGTTATCTATGTATTCTGCGTATTAAATCTTTATCCTGTAGATGGTTTCCAGATATTTTGTCCCATTCTGTAGGTTGTCTTTTCACTTTTTTTATAGTATACTTTGATGTGCAAACATTTTTAATTAAGTTTTATTTTATTTTTCTCTTGTTACTCGTGCTTTTCGTATAAAATCTAAAAAACCGTTGACTAACACAAGGTTCTGAAGATGCTTCCTTATGTTTCTTCTAGGAGTTATATGGTTTTGGTTCTTATATTTAGGTATTTGACTCATTTTGAGTTAATTTTTGTAAATGATGTAAGATACTCCGTTTATGATTACTCATATACCTCATATACTCATATACCTCTTCTGGAGGTCTTTATTTCTTTATGCTGCTTTGGTCTACTGACTAGTGTCCTCCTTGTCCTTGGCACTAGACAGTTTGGCTACTATTTGTCTGGGCAAGGTTCTTTTCAAATTTATCCTGTTTGGGGTTCATTGGGCTTCTGAATTTTGTCAAATTTGGGAAATTTTCTGCCATTATTTCTTTCAATATTCCTTCTAGCCCCTCCCCCCTTTCTTCTCCTTCTGGGACTCTCATGATGAGCATATTGGTACACTTAATGGCATCTCACAGGTCTCTTAGGCTCTGCTCACTTTTTAAATACTTTTTTCTTTCTCCTCAGCCTGAATAATTTTAATTGTCTTGTCTTCAAGTTCACTGAGTCCTTCTGCCAGCTCCAATCGGCTGTTGAAACCCTCTAGGGAATTTTTCTTTTCTGTCATTGTCTCCAGTATATTTTGTTTGGTTCCTTTTAGAATTTTCCATTTCTTTATTTAAATTCTCATTATTCATTCATTGTTTTCCTGATATCCTTTAGTTCTTTCTCTCTGCTTTCCTCTATATCCTTCAGCATATGGAGGATCATTTTTTTTAAATGTTTTTTTTCTGGTATGTCCAAAGTCCAGTCTTTTTCTCTGATGGTTTCTGGATTTTTATCTTTTCCCTTTGGATGGGCCATCATTTTCTGTTTCTTTGTTTGTCTTGTGATCTTTTGTTGTACGCTGTATATTTTAATAATTTAAAGTGTAAGCTCTGCAGTTTAGTCCTGAAGCTATCCCTTAAATTTGTGACCAGCTAGTGATATAGTATTTACTTGAATGCCAGGAGCCAACAAAAATAAACAAACCAAAGCAAAAAACACCTTTCATAGTCTTTGCAAATTGGGTCTGCACTGGTGCTGTACTTCAGAGTTTGACCTTCCTATCAAAAAAATCAGTCCAGGTGAATGTGAATTGCAGGTCCTCTCCTTTTTTTCTGAGCCTGTGTCTTGGCTTGGGCTTCTGCTTACTCATGGCCTTTGGAATTCCCCCTAATGAATTTGGATTTACAGGAATTCAAATGCTCTCTCTACTCCTGGTGAAACAGACTTTCTTCCCCTCTTGAGTGCTATATTGCATGAATTAAAGGAAGAATTCTTTGTCCCTGAAGGATTCAACTTGTTTCTTACATTGCTTTAGCTGCCTGCAATCTGCTTCTGCCTATAGGGCATGTTCTGGGAGGGCAAGTTGGAGGAGTTTCCTGGTTTAGTCTTTCATGTTGCTATAGATTGGCAGGGACTCACAGCACCCCAGTAATAGGATAGGAGCTACTCTGCTTCTAGTGGAACAGTGCAAGGGACCCTCAATGGGCTGACTCCATGCTGCACTGGAAAAAGGGTGAGGCAGGGGCCAGCAGGGCCACCACAAGTTTCCACAGTTTTTAAAGCTGCATTTTCTTGATTCGGCACTCACCCAATTTCTGCATCCCTTTAACTGTTTTTCATAGTTTTGAGGAGGATGACTTTGGCTGTTTTTGCTAGTTGTTCAAAGATTCTGTGGGGGAACTGTACTCTGGAATGTCTTCCCCTGCCATCATGATTGACCAGAACTCCAAATTTAGTAAATTTTTGGCCAGTATTTCTTCAAATATTCGTCTGCCCTTTTGCCTCTCTTCCTTCCTTCTAGGTCTCCTATAATATGTGTATTGATTTGCTTGGTGGTGTCCCACAGCAAATATCTTTAGTTTTAATTTTTCTTAATTCTTTTTTCTCTCTGCTCCTCAGGGTGAGTACTCTCCATTCACTTGTATTCAAATTCAGTGAGTCTTCTTTCTGTTCCAATCTTTTTTGAAACCTAGGGAATTTTTATTTCAGTTATTCTAGTTTTCAACAACAGAATTTCATTTTGGTTCCCTTTTATACTTTGTCTCTTTATTGGATTCTTTTTTTGTTGAGACATCATTCTCCTTTTTCCTTTAGTACTTTGTCCTTGGTTTCCTTTAGCTCTTTGAGTATATTAAACAATTGATTTAAAGTTTTTGTGTGGTAAGGCCATTGTGCTTCTTCTGGGATAGTTTTTGTTAAATCATTTTTCCTATGTGTGGGCTAAACTTTCTTGTTTCTTTACATGCCTTTTTAATTTTTGTTTAAATCTGGATGCTTTGAATATTTTAACGAGGCAGTTCTGGAAATTAGATTTTCCCCTCATATTAGGCATTGTTGTTGGTGCTTGTTGTAGTTGTGGGTTTTTTATTTTTATTTTTTATTTATTTTTTTAGTGACATTTCTGAACTAATTTTGTAATGTCTGTATTCTTTGTCATGTGTGGCCACAAAAGTCTCTGTTTCTTTAGCTTAATGGTCAACTAGTTATTCCACAGAGATTTCCTTAAACTATCCAGAAGAGCAACAACAGAAAATTTCCCAGTATTTGCAGATGTGTGCTTTGTATGTGTTGGGGCATGCCTTCAGCTCTCAGCCATGCAGTTTACAACTCAGCCTTATTCTTCTTTCTTGCTGTTACAGAGCTTGATGTTCAGCCTGAGTTAAAAGCTTAGAGCCTTTTTGTAAAAGAAAATCATCTATTTTTGTTAGAGGGGTTGTCGGTTTACAACAAAAATAAACCAAAGGAAAAACACCCCTTCCTTCACACACACAATGTTCCCTGTTTATTAATACTTTACATTAGTGTGGTTTCTTTGTTGTAATTGATGAAACAATATTATTATAATTGTGCTGCTATTAACTATAGTTCATGGATTACATTAGGGTTCACTGTGATGTACAGTATTATGTTTTTGTGTTTTGTTTTTAATTTTTATTCTAGTAAACTATATACAACCTAAAATTTCCCTGTCACCCCAAACAGAAACTCTGTACCAATTAAGCATTAAGTCCCCATTCCCTTCCCCCACCCAGCCCCTTGTAACCTGTATTCTAGTTTCTGACAGTGCATTTGCTTTTTCTGATTATTTCGTATCAGTAAGCTCATACAATATTTGTCCTTTGTATCTGGCTTATTTCATGCAACATGATGTCTTCAGAGTTCATCTACGTTATTGCATTCTATTTTATGGCTAAATATATCATTGTATGTTTATACCATATTTTGTTTATCCATTCATCAGTTGATGGACAATTGTTTGTTTCATACTGCCGCTATGAATGACAGTATGCATATATCAGTTAAAGTCCTTCTCAGATCTTTTTTGACCATATGACCAATCTTGGACGTTGCACATGACCTTCTGCATTCCCAAGAATACGTGTGAGGTTTTCAAAGCCCCGTTTCCACCAAGTTTCTATATCCCAGCCTTACCTCTCAGGTTTTTTGTTCTGTCTATTGCTTGACCCAACTGTTATCCCTTGTTCCAGATGATTGTGGCTAATATATTTTCCTTTCAGTGTTTTTGACAAACATTCCCCAGGTTGCCTTAGTCCTAAGAGGGTTCCAAGTCAGGTGAAATAAAGGTGAACTCTTCGTACTGGTCCTTCAGGAAACCACTTGGCATGTGAAAACGAACAACTAGTTCTTTGAGTATAAGGTCCATTCTGCTCCCTCTCATACTACGAACCTGAATCAGGAATTTAGGCTGTTGTTTTCTAGGCCATCACTGAGCTCATGAGTTGGGGATGAGGTCAGGGTAAGTTAAAATACTGTAAAGCTCTGTTCCCAAGATTCAGCTGTTTTTTCCTTAATTAAGCATTTCAAGTGGTTGTTATAATCTTCTGATTAGTTTCTAGAGTTCTGACAAAGTTGATTCTTATTGTTTTTCTCAGTTTATTTGGTGATTTTATGGGAGGGTGGGGTTTTAGACTTCCCTACTCTGGCATTATCACTGATGTCATTTTTTAAATTAATGATGAATAATTGTGACAAAGGTAAAACTTATCCAACCATTTTGTTTTCCATGTTATTGTTACTTTATCACTGTTGTATCAGTAAGAATTATACATATTTAAATGGTATACAGAGCTGGTAGGTTCAGAACTAGACGAACTACGTTTTTACATCTATGTTTGTGAGTTTGAGAAACAGGCATAACTGTTTCAAGTTAGGTTTCAAAATGGCACCCTTTTATGTATTTTTGAAAGCTTTTGGTCTGCAATGTATCACTGTGTTTCTAAGTCATGTGATAGTGCTCCTTATTACATGGAAAATGGAGGTCCCTGGCTCTTGGGTCTTGAAGTAGAGATAATTAAACTTATCTTCTGTACTTGGAGTTGGAGAGATCTCTCTTACTCCTGTGTCCATTAGGCTGCGGACACAATGACACCTGGGAGAATCCGATTATAAAAATTTTGATATACATGGAGTCCACTTTTTTTTTCTATTCTTGAACATAATAGATGCCATTTAAGCAAAGCCAATATTTTTAAATAACTTTCATATAAAAATGTAAATCAGACATGATGGTTTGCTTTGACAATTGTTCCTTCAAATAATTCATTTATTAATTTAAAGGTAATTATGCTTATTTAGTATAATTAAAATCTAATTTGGCATATTAAAGTTCAGTTTGTGTACAGATTTATCAGAAGACATCTACCATACTACAAATTGAAGGTGAAGTGAATTTTTCCATTGTATACAGTCCACAGCTTCTGCTGACTTTTCCTTCCACAGAATGATTCTATCTCTTCTCTCCACTGTGAAGTTGTTCTTAGGAAGTAACGTCTGATTTCTATAATAAAGCAGGGTTGTTGTTGTTGTTTTTTTTTTGAAAATAATTTTTAAGAGTGTTCTGGAGACATGATGATGCTGGATAAGAGCTGGAGATTATTAGAATGATCTAATGCTTTTGAGGCCTATCACAGACTATGAGAGTTTTTTATTTGATCTTTTATTTTTTGAAAGTCCACCCGAATTTAATTGAATGCTGACCAGATGAAGGCAGGTGTTGTTATCATGGAAGGATCGTGTTGACCTCTTTTACTAGTTCTCTAATTGGAGGGAATCCCACTACCTGGCTTCCTGAAGGGGCTATGTGGCTCAGCATCTGTAGGCCTCCTACCAGGCAGAGGGAAGGAGAACAGAAAGGACTTAAATTCCTAGTAGCCTGTATAATATTTATAACCTATCTTGTGATTCTCTCTGTTTACAAGGGGAGAATTTGTTAAAAGCAGACAGTTGTTTTGTGACTAATGAAAGGAAATGCCCCCTTTTTATGGTAGGTTATAAACATATGTAACCTATTGCCTAAAGAAGTTATATAATTTGAAAATGTAAACTGGTCCAAATGGTCTGACACTAACTTATTAGGAAAACGACTCTTCTACTTAGATTCAGGTGAGAGTGTCTTTTCCCTTCTTTTTAAAATAGCATAAGAGCATAAACAACAACAATAAACTTCACACTACCTCATCCCAGCAACATATTTTCCTCCTGAATTTTCTTTTGGTTGTAATTTCTTCACATCCATGCCAACACTTGTTATACTCCACTGTAATTCTAGTAATATGAATATGTTTTCCACTCACTCTCCAGGTGCCAATGAATTGGCTGTGCAGAAAGCAAAGGCAGAAATCACGAGGCTCATAAAAGAAGAACTGATCCGACTGGTGAGTGAAAACTTCAAGAGCTTATTTGTTTTGTTTTAATAAAGGTATTATTGAAGTATAACATACATACAGAAAAGTACACATATCATAAACATACAGCACAATCAATTTTCACAAAGTGAGCAGAGCAATGTAATCGTTACCTAGATAAAGAAATTAGAATATTTCCACTTTTCCAGAAGTGTCCCACACATGCCCCTCTTTGTCACAGTACATCTTCCCCAAATGTAATCATATTCTTACTTTTAACACCATAGATTCATTTTTCTGTTTTTGAACATACATGGAGTCAAAGGCTCTGTGCTTTTTTTTTCACCTGCAACCTTTGTTTTACTTAATATTATTTTGAGGAGATTAATCCAGGGTTTTGCATATAACAGTAATTCATTCATTTTCATGGTTGTATAGTATTTAATTGTGCGACTGCATCACATTTATTTATCAGTTAGACTTTAGGGTTATTCTGGCTGTTTTTTGTGGGTAACACTGCTACGAACATTCTTCTATATCTCTTTGATATACGTTAGTCTGCTTTTCTCTTGGAAGTATATCTTGGGGTAGAAACTGGGTATAGGGCATGTGTAATTTAACTTTAAGTAGGTATTGATAAACAGTTTTCTAGAATAGTTATACCAGTTTATACTCCCACCAGCAGCGCATGAAAATTCCAGTTACTTTACATTTTTGCCCACACATTGTGGTGTCAATCTTTTTAAACTTAGGTAAGGACTTAATTTGATTTTGGAAAATGTGGTCCTTATACAGCCCACCTTTCCAAAGGGTAAAGGTACATCCCTGTGTCTTTAGTGCCTATTGAAGCTTGTAAACTCTACCTACAATGTGTATATTAAGATGAGGGCCCTTCAAATAGTGTTCATCTTTTCTCTAAGAATGTGTTTTTGAGAGCTTTTCTAAATTTCCCCTTACAGATCATTCTTTTGGGGGGATAAAATGTTTAAAGAAAACTGTACAGAAAACAAGAGGGAAGAGGAAAAACAGTCTGTAAATGAAGTGCTTAAGACTATTTCAAGAAGTGATAAATAACTTTGTGCTTATGTATATGCTACCACCACTATGTAGGTTCAAAACATAATCAAGGAGCAATTGAGTGAAAGAGGGAAATAAGTTCTTTATTCCTCAATACAATACAATAATGTTAACATTTTTATTTTAAATATCTTAGAGCTTTGTACATTTTTAAAGGAAATAATCTTAACTAGTGTATCTTTTTTCTGTTTGTTTTTGCTCTTTCTGACCATGTAACGAATTTTTTTCTCTATTGCAGCAAAATTCATACCAACCAACAAATAAAGGAAGATACAAAGTCTTATAAACATCTGGAAAAAATTTTTTATCTGTGCTGGTCTGTGATACATGTGTCAGTTGTTGTCTGCAGTTTATAATGTATTGTAAATTAAGATTTTTAAATTTTGTCTTGCTGATTTTTTAAATTGAAGAAACCAGTATTTGCTAAACAAATCTTCATTCAGTAAGTACCCCCACAATGATCAAACTATATTTAAAGAAGACCTGTTTTCAGAGTATGATCTCCTTCAAGGTAAAACTTAAATCAGTAAGTATATTTTAAATATCTGGATAATATTCCAGAGGTTAAAAAAATTGAAATATTTGGAATTCCCAATTAAGTTAATAAAGTACACAGTTGCTAAGGGACTAGTCATCTTATCCTCTTTCAATGAAATTATCATCTCCTGAGAAAAAGTAAAATTCTCTGTTTAATTTTGTGTTCTCTCTTCCCCCCTTGACCTTAAATCTTACTTGACTCAGTGGAACCATATGAACTGGATCTAAGAATGTTAGAATTTTTACAAAGTGGGGTTTCAAGTTTTTGTTTCAAGTTTTATCATCATAAATGGGCAGTAGTTGGACTACTTTTGTTTTTGTACAATTAAATATTTTTTAGTATAAGAGTTTTTGCATTTCTTTACACTGCAAAGTTTTAGTTTTTACTACTTTTACGTTCCCCTCGCATCCTGACTCCATTCCTCACTACCAAATTCCTTTTTTTAAATCTTCCTTAAAAGTAAGTGATTTGTAGCCTGTAAGTAGCAAACATGATTCATTTTTCCCCTGAAAATATTTGTTTATACTTTTGTACATATGGTATGTACAGACACCCAACTACTTTTAATCTGGTTTTCCTTCAAGATTATTAAATAGACTGTGAATTTTCTTTCGTAAACAAATTGCAAGCATAATGCTACCCAAGTTTTGGGCTTAGACTTCCACTGCTCTCAGTGAAATTTAGTTCACAAGAAATCATATGTTGTATTTTTGAACCTTCAAAAATATTTCTTAATACTTAAGTTGTTATAATTGGATCACCTAATATTCTTTTCCTAGTATATTAGAACTTCGTATTGTTTTCACTTCCTGCAAAGATATTTTTCAGGAAATAAATATTTTTCTTAAATTAAGAGACACAATGATCCTTTGAGTATTCTTGACTTAGGAGTTTTAAAAAAGACAAAAATCAAAGCATAATATAGCTGTTAAAACAAATCATTTTCTTAATTGTACATTAAATGGCTAAAGTAGCAGAGAATTTCAGTCATTTCTTCAACAAAAAGTTTTCATTACTGAAAAACTAAGACATAACTGGAAGTATTCTCAGATCCCTTACACAAACACTTTCTTTTGGGGAAGAAAACAGATAAAACACATGTAACAGCAGAACCAAATAAACCATTTACTTTAAAATTCCAGGCATCTTGAGCTCCTTTTTTTTTTCTCCCCAGTTTACTTATGGTCTTATTTTCATCACTCAGTGGGGTAGGTTTATTTTCCTTTGATAGAATATATGGCAGTCCCACCTTTGTGACAATTGGTGCTCCTTTCAATCAACTGGATCACTTTGAGATTCAGTTTTACATCATTTTAGCATTACCTTTATGTTTGTATATGTAATTGTAATGAGCCACAATTTTGTTCTAAAATGAAGCACATTACTATGTTAGCACATTTTTTAGTGTCACAGTGACACTTTGATTTTTAAAATTTGGATAATGTACAGTTGTTAATTTGTTTTTAATGCAATATCAATTATTTGCTCATGTTTTCTAAGTTCCTTATACAATAAATTCAGTCTGCATTTTCCTACAATTACCTTTGCTAAAATGTTTTCTCCTCTGCTGTTTCTCTAATTTTGTTTATATTGGTAGATGTGTGAGAGAAGCATTATACTCTCTGTCTTTATTTAAAAAAAAAAAAAAAAAAATAGCAACTTACTACCAAAATATCGTTACCATTCTATTCCAAGAATGTCTTCCTGTAGAAGCTTCTTAGTCTTTGATATTCTTTGTATTTGCATAAGGCAGATAGGCTATAGGTAAGACAGTTAATAGATATGTTCATGTGCCAGTTGGGGTTTTACCACAGTAACACTCACTCTTACAAAATAGCGGTATAAAATGATTGGATAATAGCTAACTTCTCCTCAATTCCTTTTGGACACTCTATTATTTGATATATTTTCATGTCTTACTGGTTTTGTTGGTATATACATTGTATTCAACTGGTAGGTTCAGTGTACTTGCGACTTGCAGATCCTTCTTTTGAGGCAAGGAACCCCCACTAAATAAAAAGAGTTAAGTTTTTTAAGGAGAATCATCAGCCTTTATAATCCCATTAAGCCATCTGGCGGGGTCTGCTTCTAAATACCACACCAGCATGTTAAGAATCACAAACTAGAAAACAAAAACTCCAAATCTGTAACTCTGTTTTATCTGAGCTTTTTTTGCTGTGGTGCTGTGTTTTGCCTTGTAAAACTGTCAGCTAAGGTCATTTAGTGACAGAGTAGCATAGTGCTTATTTAAAATAAGAGCTGGGGGAAATGGGAGTTGAAATGAAGTCTGTGGTAAAAAGCTGTACTTTATTTATTTATTTAGTAAAATGCCTTCTTCTTTTGCCTTATAGATTATGCCAAGTTCTTAAAGCTGGCAAGAGTTCTGAGTCTGTAGTTCAGTGCAGTCCATGAAATCCTCTTTCACTTAATTGAGTCTTGAGCTACCAATTTTTCACATTTTGTTTCCTAATTTGGTTCATATAAGACTTGGAATCTATTGACATTTTCTCATGCCTTCTGCTTCTGGCATGAAAAGTCGGTTTATCTTTTTTAAAATGTGTGTATATAAAAATATATATATTAGAGAGAGAGATTGAATAAATATATGTGTTTTTTTTGGTAGAGAGGGATCTTAACTTTTCTAGTTTAGGTGTGTATTAGGCAGCCAAAGGGGTGCTAATGTGAAATACCAAAAGTGGTTTGGTCTTTATAAAGGGTATTTATTTGGGGTAAAAGTCCACAGATACAAGGCCATAAAGCGTTAAGTTTCTTCTCACCAAAGTTCATTGCCACGTGTTGGAGCAAGACAGCTGCCGACGTTTGCCAGGGTTCAGGCTTCTTGTGTTCCTCTCTTCCTGGGGCTGCATTTCTCTCCTGGCTTAGCTCTTCTGGTTCCTCCACAAGGTCAGCTGTAGACTATCAGGCGAACGGATCACTTCTCTTCTTCTGGGGCCTTTTCTCCAACATCAAAACTGCTTCTCAAAAACCTCTTCAACTCTTGTTCTTTGCCTTGCCTTTTATATTCGATTCCCCACCCACCAAGGGGTGGGGCTCAACGCCCTAATCATAACTTAATCATGCCCAGATTAAC
>JAQZBX010028024.1:0-28022 GCA_029593785.1 Cabassous unicinctus
AAATAAATAAATAAATAAATCTTAAAAAAATAATAATAAAATAAAATAAAATAAAAGATTCATCCACATATCTCCCCCTACCTTCTTGTCAATCCCCAAATGTTATTTCTTCAAATGCGTAATCCAAATGACTACCCACTGCACATGAGTTATTTCACAGCCTATCCTTAGGCCACTTCTCTTACTAAGCAAGAAAAGCATCTCAAAAATGTGTTACTTTGGGAGGATTTCTCTTCTGTACTGTCTTTCCAGGTTACCTCTCTGTGGGGATGAAACACTACTATGGTAAATGCAGATTTTTGCTTACTGGTACAGAGCCACTCTCTTTCTCCATGCCCCGATCCTTCCTCCCACAATGCCAATCTAGGCTGCAGAATTATAAATTTTGCCAAAAGTTGACCCAGTTGTCCTCTGGGAAGGGAGACCATACTGTTTTTGTCTGCTTGTGACAGATTGACTACACTGGACATTTGACATTCTCTTAGTGCTATTGGTGGTGCCTCACCCCTGCTGACACTTTTCTAGCTTGATTAGCTAACTCCCATCACATTATTGTAACTCTTGAAACCAATCAGTGTCATGTTTTCAGGTCTCCAGACCATTTGTATTCTGACAATGGTGCACAGTTTATGCAAAAGTCACTCACTATCAACTTGACTGATGGTCAAAGCATTTCATTGACCTTCCATGCTTCCTACCATCTACAGGCCTCTGGCATGATTGAACAACATTGGAACAACCTCTTTAAAAAAATCTACTCAAAAAGATTTCTGATTCTGTTTCCCTCACCTTCTCCTTTTCCACACACTCTAGTAATACAATTTCATCACTGAAAGAAACCTTCCCAAGAAAGGGGTCATCTCCTCTAAGCCACTTCCTGGACAATGATCACAACAAGAGAGATGGGAAGCTATATAGACCTACTTGGAGAACTGGGCATTCCACACTGGTCATTGCTGGGCATGTTTTATTCTTTCCTCCTATGGTAATTCCAAGCCAGACTATTGGTATACCATCCAGGTGGCAGCCTAGTCAAAAGGCAGCCTAGAGAATTCAAGTTTAATTCTGGTTCAATCACTTGGGGTTTCTTATTGAACTAACATGGTCCTACATTGTAAAGATAATGGCAAGTACTCTGCTTGCTGATGGCTTTTGTGGGTCTCTGTAAGTTTGTCTTGGACTGCCCATTCAAAGGGTTTGGGTACAAGCAGGTGACTGGAAAAAAGGTATAGTTATAGCTACTGGAGGAAAAGCAACAACCCCAGCACCTAGAGAGGAAATATCTTAGACCCCTAAGATGGAAAGAGATGGACATTAATGAAATTTGTATTTCAGAATCAGTCCTGGAGCCTTCTTCACAAAGGAAAATGCCCTGATACTGCTCTCTCAAACTGTTTCAAGTCCCTTAAATTTAACTTAATATTGGGTCTTCCATTCTTCACCAGATGACTTTGACCTCTGTTTGATCACCATTTCCCTTAACCTTAATGAAAAATCTATCAGAAACAGGAGGGATGGCGCCAGTTTCGGTATCCACCATGCAAAACTCCTATCAACACCTCTGGAAGTCCTCCTCACCTCCATTCCTGCACCTTTTGCTCTGTCATTCCATGGGGTGGATGAATGCCACCCAGCTGGTGACATGGATAAACAGAGCAGGTTAGAATTACTTCCTTCAGTTGTCCCCCCAAAACACAAGGATTAGGCTCAATTATTTGAACTAAACTAGGAATCCTAAGATCCACCAACCCACTGGAAGGCCATGTTGGAGGCACAACCAAACTGTATTTTAAATTGATGTCGGTCCCACTTGCAAGGGCCCTGTATTAGACAGAGTTTTCTAGGAAAACAGAATCAACAGGAGATAACTGTAAATAGTATGATATTTTATAAAATTCTCTCATGTGACTGTGGGGATGCACAAGTCAAATTCCACAGGCAGGCTGCAAACCAGGGGCTCCAATGAAGGTCCTTGAAGAGTTCCCAGGAGACGTTGGCTGTCTGAAGTCAAGCTGGAAAATTCTCTCTGAGTGCTGAAACACTTCCCCTTTTAAGGCATTCAACTGATTGGATAAAACATCACTCATTGCTGATGGCAATCTCCTTGGTTGCTTGTAGATGTAAGCAGCCATCTATGCAATAAACTCAGTAGACTAAAGGCCATAAACATCTTTGTATTACAAGTAGCCCAGTGCTTCCTCGACCAAACAGCTGGGCACAATTACCTGGCCGAGTCGACACATTAGCCTAACCATCACAGTCCACCCCTTGTCAACTTGGTAACCATAAACATCACCTTAAACTATACTTAGTCTTTAAATAAAAACAATAACAGATGTGCATATATATATTTTAGCCTAACAATATTCAACTGTCCTGTGTACAACCAGAAATGCATCAATTCCTTACAGAATAGGGTGCAAGTCCCTGGGTAATATTCACTCTTAAACTTGACATCCTTAAATATTATGATGTGAAACTAATACAACTTGTCATATGATAAGGGAAAATGTTAGGGAAGGAAACAAAGATATTTGTGTTATATATGTTTACAATCATAATAAAACAAGGAAGAAAGACTCGTGACCTTACAGTCCTCATTTCTGTAACTGGTCATGTGGTCGAAGTTCATATTTATCGCTACCTTCTTCCACTACCCATTCCATGTTCACATTACCCTCAGCAAGCACATCAGCTGGCTGTGGTTCTTTGCCTGGTGGGGTGACCCAAACTTTCATTCCTGAAGATTCTGAGCCATTGTTAGTCCTACTTGGATTGTATTGTTGCAATTTTCCATTGACTTTAATCACAGGGCATGGCAGAACTAAGAGATGCCCTAGAAGATCTCCTGTATTTCAGGCAAACTCTTCTTTACCCGCATTATGTAGATGCATTTCTATTTCCTCTTGATAGGGTCAGTCACCCCAACCAGTACAGTAATTCCTTTCTTTGCTTGTTGATTCAGAGGTAAGAGGAGCCCAAAGTAGCCAGGTGGTGCTCTTAACTTCCAATTCAATGGAATCATTGTTGTGGTCCCTGGTGGCAGTACTCCTCCTTTTGGAACTAAGATCTGTAGACCAGCAGACCTTAAGGTTGCAGGGACAGGAAGCAAAAATTTTCCTAGTGGATCACTAGGGGTAATAGTGAGTGGTGCCACTCCCATTTCTACCCCTTGATTTCTGGACCCATGAATCCTGGTTATGGGAGAAACAGCACCATAGAGTGGACGCTGATTTAGAGCATACACAGCCTCCTGCAGAACATTGCCCCAGTCGTGCAAGTTATTGCCACCTAATTGGCACCATAATTGAGTCTTCAAAAGGCCATTCCACTGTTCTATCACTCCAGCTGCTTCAGAATAATGGGGAACATGGTAAGACCAGTGAATTCCATGGGCATGTGCCCATTCCCACACATCATTTGCTGTGAAATGGGTTCCTTGTTCAGAAGCAGTGCTGTGTGGAATGCCATGGCAGTGGATAAGACATCTGGTAAGTCCATGAATGGTAGTTTTGGAAGAAGCATTGTGTGCAGGAAACACAAACCCATATCCAGAGTACGTGTCTATTCCAATTAAAACAAATCACAGCCCCTTCCATGATGGAAGTGGTCCAACGTAATCATCCTGCCACCAGGTAGCAGGCTGATCACCCCAGGGAATGGTGCTGTATTGGGCGCTGAGTGTGGGTCTCTGCTACTGGCAGATTGGACACTCAGCAGTGGCTATAGCCAAGTCAGCCTTGGTGAGGGGAAGTCCATGTTGCTGAGTCCATGCATAACCTCCATCCCTACTTCCATGGCCACTTTGTTCATGAGCCCATTGGGCAATGATAGGAGTGGCTGGGGAAAGAGGCTGAGGGTTAGCTACAGAGCAGGCTATCTTATTCATTTGACTATTAAAATCTTCCTCTGCTGAATTCACCCTCTGGTGAGCATTCACATGGGACACAAATATTTTCATGTTTTTTGCCCACTCAGGAAGGTCTATCCACATACCTCTTCCCAGGACCTTTTTGTCACCAATTTTCTAATCATGTTCCTTGCGAGTCCCTGATCATCCAGCCAAGCCATTGGCAACAATCTATGAATCAGTGTACAAATGCACCTCTGGCCATTTCTTCCAAGCAAAATGAACAACCAGGTGCACTGCTCAAAGTTCTGCCCACTGGGAGGATTTCCTCTTACCACTGTCCTTCAGGGATGTCCCAGAAAGGGGCTGCAGTGCTGTAGCTATGCACTTTTGGGTAGTACCTGCGTATCATGCAGAACCATCTGTAAAGCAGGCCCGAGTTTTCTCTTCCTCAGTCAACTGATTGTAAGGAACTCCCCAAGAGGCCAGGGGTGGTGGCCACGGGCATTTGGGCTACTTCCTCATGTAACTTACTTGTGCCTGCAGGACCCGCTCAAGCTCTATCTCATATATACCACTTCCACTTTATTATTGCTGCTGCTATGCACATCCAAATTTATTGTTTGGTGGGTCAGACAATACCCAGCTCATGACAGGTAACTCAGGTCTCATGGTAACTTGGTGGCCCATGTTTAAGTGTTCCATCTCTACTAAGGCTCAATAGCAGGCCTAAAGCTGTTTCTCAAAAAGAGAGTTGTTATCTTCAGAGGGTGGGAGGGCTTTGCTCCAAAATCCTAAGGGTCTGCATTGTAATTCTCCTATGGGGGCCTGCCAAAGGCTCCAGACAGCATCTCTATTTGCCACTGACACTTCTAGTACCATTAGATGTGCTGGATCATATGGTCCAAGCGGTAATGCAGCTTGCACAGCAGCCTGGACCTGTCATAAAGTCTCCTCTTATTCCAGTCCCCAATCAAAACTAGCAGCTTTTCTGGCCACTCAGTAGACAGGCTGAAGTAGCACACCCAAACGAGGAATATGTTATCTCCAAAATCTGAAGAGACCAACTAAGCATTATGCCTCTTTTTTGGTTGTAGGAGGGGCCAGATGCATCAGCTCATCCTTCACCTTAGAAGGGATATCTTGATATGTGCCATACCAGTGAACACCTAGAAATTTCACTGAGGTAGAAGGCCCCTGTATTTTTGTTGGATTTATCGCCCATCCTCTCTCACTCAAATATCTTACCAATAAGCCTAGAGTCATTGCTACTTCTTGCTCACTAGGTCCTATCAACATGATATCATCAATATAATGGACCAGTGTGATGTCTTGTGGGAGGGTGAGACCATCAAGGTCACTGTGGACAATATTATGACATAGGGCTGGAGAGTTAATATACCCCTGAGGCAGGACAGTGAAGGTATATTGCTGGCCTTGCCAGTTGAAGGCAAACTGTTTCTGGTGGTCCTTACTAATGGCAATTGTAGCAGCTTGGCAGTTTGATATAGTTATGAATTCCAAAAATAGATATTGGATTATGCTTGTAAACTGGTCTGTTCATCTGGGCATGATTAAGTTGTGATTAGGGATTTGATTGGACCATGTCAGTAGGGTGTTGAGCCCCGCCCCTTGGTGGGTGGGGTCTCAAAGATAAAAGACATGGCAAAGGACAGAGTTAGAGACTTTTTGAATTGGAGTTCTGAAACTGAGATTTAATGCTGGAGCCCAAGGAAGGAGAAGAGGCCCCGGGAAGAGACATGCCATTTGCCTGATAGTCTACAGCTGACCTTGTGGAAGAACCAGAGGAGCTGAGCCTGGACAGAAATGGAGCCCTGGGAAGAGAGGAACCCAAGAATCCTGAACCCTGGCAAATGTCACCAGCTGTCTTGCTCCAGCACGTGGCAACAGACTTTGGTGAGAGAAGAAACTTATGCTTTATGGCCTGGTAACTGTAAGCTTCTACCCCAAATAAATACCCTTTATAAAGACCAATGGATTTCTGGTATTTTGCATCAGCACCCCTTTGGCTGACTAATACAGCAATTGAGAAAAAAATCGTTTGCCAGATCAATAGCTGAATACCAGGTACCAGGGGATGTGATGATTTGCTCAAGCAATGATGTCACATCTGGGACAGCAGCTGCAATTGGATTCACCAACTGGTTAAGTTTATGATAATCTACTGTTATCCTCCAAGATCCATCTGTTTTCTGCACAGGCCAAACAAGAGAGTGGAATGGGGATGTGGTGGTAATCACCACCCCTGCATCCTTCAAATCCTTGATGGTGGCAATAATCTCTGCGGTACCTCCAGGAATCTAGTGTTGCTTTCGATTTATTATTTTGATAGGTAGGGGCAGTTCTAGTGGCTTTCACTTGGCCTTTCCTACCATAATAGTCTTCAGTCCACAAGTCAGGGATCCAATGTGGGGATTCTGCCCATTCCTGGGTATGTGTATTCCAATTATGCATTCTAGAACTGGGGAAATAACTGCAGAATAGGTCCAGAGACACACTGGACCCACTGGGAGATGGACTTGACTAAAACTCCATCAATCACCTAACCTCCATCACAGGCCCCAACAATTATATATCATACTTTCTTTCTAGCAGCACTGTTTGTACCCTTGGGACTATGCTCCTTGTGCAGAAGCCAGGCATTGCTTTGTTTCCCTCCCCAAAATAAGATGACTTGCATCTATCTGTGGGTAGTAACAGGAGACCTTCAAGTGTTTAAGGAAACAGCATCAGTTGATCAAGTAGCCCTTTGATGACTGGGTCTCTCCAAAATAAGTCTACCCTAGATTAATCAGGGGAGCTTCCTGGAGGGATGACTGACTTACTATCTATGTATGCCTTGTGGACAATTATCCTTATATTAGGGGCCATCCAATGAGAAAGGTGGCACAAAATATGTCCTTGATATTTTTATTAGTCAGTCAAAGGGGTGTTGATGCAAAGTACCAGAAATCTGTTGGCTTTTATAAAGGGTATTTATTTGGGGTAAAAGCTTACAGTTACAAGGCCTTAAAGAGTTCAACTCAAGGTTACTTCCTTACCAAATTCTGTTACCACATGTTGAAGCAAGATGGTGGGCAGTATCTGTGAGGTTCAGCCTTCCTCTTCCTCTTAAAGCTCTATGGTCCCAGCTTCTTCTGATCTCAGCTGTAGGCTGGCATAAGGCTCATCTCTCTCCCTGGGGCTCGTTTCTTTCCAGGCTCAGAAACTCTGTTCTCTTCACAAGGTCAGCTGTAGACCATCAGGCTCATCTCTCTTCCCAGGACCTCTGCCAATGTCTAATGAGCTGTCTCTCTTCCTCTGTGTACTTCTCTGTATCTACTCCATGTGAAAGCCTGTTTTATCAGCCCACCAAGGGGGCAGGGACTCAACACTGAGTCGTACTCTGATGATGTTGTTGAATCAAAGTCCTAATCTTAACATAATTTAATCAAAGTCACCTCAGCTGAATCTAATATGATCAAAGGGTATCATGTCCAGAGAAACTGACCAGTTTACAAACATAATCAAATACTCTTTTTGGAATTCATAAATAATATAAAAACTTTCACAACATTACCTAAAGTGATCAATGATACTACCTTGGCTATGGAATGCATTCAGGTCAGCCTCAACTCACTGGCCAGGGTTGATGTGGATGATAGACTTACCCTAAATTTCCTCCATATGGGCCAAGGCAGAGTCTGGGCAATTGCTAATACATCCTGCTGTACCTGGATTAATTCCTCAAACCTAGTGGAAAAGTCAATACAGAAATTTAGGGAGAATGACAACTGGCTTTCTCAGGTTGATCCTGATTGTTTATAGAATTTGTTCAGCTAGCTGGATCCTGGCCCTTGAGAACATGGTTGAGGAAAATACTGCAGGTTGACTTCTTTCTTCTGCTTGAAGTTATGTTGATAGTAGCCATAATTCAATTGTGTATGATGTCAATTGAAAAGATTTGGTCCCAGCCACTGTTATTCAGATTAATTAGAGTGGCCAACAGAGTGGCATATCAGAAGCCCAAGAGAGTATAGAAACTACAGGTGGATATATTTGAGTGAGAGTTCTCCATGATTCTCTTGGCTTTCTGCACATCTTGTGAGTGAGGCACTGACTTCCCTTTTCCTAGACCGTCTTTTCTATATATGTAGCATACAGCCTTGGAAGATAGAGGCAGTGTCTCCCTCTGGAGCCAAGGGTAGGTTTGCATACAGTTTTAGAAGATAGTGATAGTGTTGCCCTCCAAAGCAAAGAGTAGGCATGCTTACTGCCCATTATAAAAGATTTGTGTTTCCTCAGCTCAGCATTCCTCTCCTGTAACATAACCCACTGCATACGCAAGTATCCATCTGGGCCTATCTGCATTACCTCTGAGGAACTGAGGATAAGAGGAACTGCTTCAAATCTGCCAATCCTCATGGTGCTTTCTGTGCAGTGCATAAAATCATCCTTTGTTTTTGATTCGAGACTGTTTTTGTGTCTTCTGCCACATTGCATGAAACTTTAGCAAGCTAACTTATTAACTTGTAAGTAGTGTAAAATCTCAGACCATACACAGTTCTTAACACCTACTGGTATCAGGAACCCACTTCTACTGCAGTGTCTCCCACCTTTTCAGCCTGTAGAGAACAGTCACATCGTTTCTCAAAGATGCTGACATTTCCTCTACCAATATATGTCTCAATGTCTGGGTAAAAGAATGATCTCCTAAGCCCTCTTGGAGGACATATTTAAAGGAAGGGTGAGTAGAAGGTACATAGCAAGTCTGCTCCATAAGTGTTTATATCCGTTCCTCTATATTATTCTGAGGAAATGCTAGCATTTTAACCTCTTTTATCATGGATCATAGTTGAGACCAGGTTTCAGTCTTCTAACCATGGAAACAATTACTATCATACCAAGCTGCTTAAACTACATGTTGAATCCTTGATAAGAATATACATATTTATAGAGTTGTTCAATTTAAAAATTATATTCTACCCTCCTTGGTCTAGCACCTCACAAGTCATTCCTTCACATGTTTCCAGATTTTTGCCCGTATATATTAACAATATCTTTCATGTTTTTGTCTGGATTTGACTTGTAATTTGGCCTTCTGACTCCAATCTCATAGAATTTCTAGGCTCCATAGGAAGAGAAGCTGTGCATGTTCTGGTGGTTTACTTACTTGGCTCTGGGTAGCCACAAGTAAAACACCAGTTTACTTTCTGCTTTCGAAAAATTTGTCAAAATTTTTTGGTGCACTGATGCCCTCTCCTCCATATTCTCAGTACTGTTATAGACCTAGTCCCCTTTGTAATTCTTCCAGTTATCTCAGTAGGATGTGAAGGGAGGTAGATGAATGTGCTCAGACTGTCATTTGAACTGGATCCTTTTTATTCGCTATTCAGTTTTCAATCCACTACTCCAAAAAAATCTATTCTGGTGAAAGTCACCAATGGCCTACAGATTGCCAAATCTAATAGGCCCCTTCTGGACCTTTCTTATTTGATCTCTCTGTAGTTTGACATAGTTGATCATTCCCTTCTTGAAAACCTTTTATTGTTTAGCTTCAAATACTTGATACTTTGCTGGTTCTTTTACTTTGTTTTTCTCTGGCTGCTTTATATGATTTCATGTTCTCTTCTTAACCCCCAAAATGGAGGCATTGCCATGTTTCCGTCTGTGTTCTTTATTCAATTTTTAGGGTTCTTCCAGATGTGGAGGATAATCAAAGTTGACTATAAAGGAATAAAACTAAAATGGGAATTGAACTCATCAACAATATTGTGCACTAGAACATTAATGAAAATAATTTCAGGGAAGCAGATGTGGCTCAAGTGATTGGGCTCCCATCTACCATATGGAAGGTCCTGGGTTTGGTTCCCGGGACCTCTGGTGAAAGCAAGCTGGCCCACACAGCAAGCTGGCCCATGTGGAGAGCTGGTCCATGCAGAGAGCTGGCCCGTGAGGAAGTTGGCACAACAAGATGACACAACAACAAAAAAAGAGACACAGAAAAGAGGCAGTGATAGACACAACAAACCAGGGAGCTAGGGTGGCTCAAGCAATTGAGTGCCTCTCTCCCGCACTGGAAGTTTGCAGGATCAGTTCCCGGTGCCTCCTAAAGAGAAGATGAGAAGAGAAGACAAGCAGACATAGAAGAACATGCAGCAAATGGACACAGAGAGCAGACAGCGAGCGCAAGTGGCAGGAGGGAGGGGGGAATAAATAAATAATAAAAATAAATCTTAAAAAAAAAATAATAATTTCCATCTAGAATTCCATGCCCTATCTGTATGCTGATGAGTTCCAAATATATATTATCTGCCTAGACCTTGATTCTGAGCTCCTGATCTGTTCATTTAATTATTGAATAGCTCCTTCTGGATATCCCTAAACTCAGTGTGTTCAAAAGTGAGTTAAACAACCAGCTTGGCAAAATCTCTTCCTTCTTTTGTACTCTTTTCTCAGTGAATTACACCATTACCCACCCACCAAACTTACAGTCATTGCCAAATCCTTCCTTGCTCCCATTCCCAACACTAGTTAAGTCATCAAGTTTTCTCAGTTTAATTACTAAACGTTTCTCATAGCCATATCTTTCTTTTTTTCATGGTTTCTCCCTTAATCCACAGTTCCTGTCTGAACTTTCTACTTCTAATCTTGACCTACTCAAGTTCATCCCCAACACTGTGGCAAGAGTAATCTTTGTAGTGTAAATTTGGTCATGTCTCTCTTGATTAAAAGACTCAATAGTTTCCCGGTTCTTACAGGATAAAGCTCCAATTCTTTAGTTTTGTGATCTCTCTCCAGACTGTCTTTTCCTTCTTACTTCTTCCTACTTAACTGCCTTTGCTCCAACTATACTAAATTATACAATACATATTGCTATCTCATGCTATTTCATGCCTCCATATTTTTACTTCCACTGTCCTCACTGACAGGAATGTTCTTTTACACTGTTGATCGCCTAATCATCCTTCAAGAATTAACTCAAGCTTTAGCTTTACTAAGAAATCTTTTCTGAATCCCCATGCAACCCTAACATTCTATACAAATACCCACTTGCATTTTTATGTTCCTAGTGTGCCCTGTAAATATCTGCTCACATACTTACTCTCTTTACTATACAGAGAATTCCTTAAAAGCATGGACCATGCCTTGCTTATATTTGTATAATCAACACAGTGTTCAGCACAGTCAATATTTCTAAATGAATAGATAAATAAATACGTGAATGAATAAAACCTTCTTCATTATCCTCTGTTCTGAATAATCCATCTCCAAACTCAACTGTTATCCTTAAGTTATTGCCTAATTCTCTCCTTGCTTTCATAGACCAACATCACAGACTAACAGCAGGAAGATAATGCCCAGATATGTTTGGAGGGAATCTGAGGATATCAGGGCAAGTGCTAGGTTTTCTTGGCAAGTCCATAAGGCACTCAGAGAAATCCTTCTGGCATTCACATGGCATTGGAGCAGTAGAATAGCAAGGTCTCAGGGAAAAGTCGGAGGTGTGTAAGAGGAGCCCCCATACCTCCCAGTGGTGCAGACAAAGCGGTAGAGAATTCTCGAGCCCACAAGGAGAGCAGGTGTACAGAAGTGTAAGGTGACTATTGGATAAAGAAAGGGCCTGGGATCATGACAGGAGGCCCAGGGAGCCAGGCCAGGCCAGAGGTAATGGAAAGATCTATGAGTTCCTGCCTGCCACCCCAAAGAACAGGTAGAAGCCACACCATGGTAGGCATGGCAAGGAGATAATGCACAGAGACCAACTGAGATGAGAAACAAAAGCCAGGCACCACTCGAGGTTAGACATCCCCTTCCAGGACAATAGAAATGCCAGGACAATATAAATTGCCAGGAAATTAGATCACCTCTAAGGAGAAGGGGAGGCGATAAAGAAGAGGTAGAAGGATGATTGAATACACAGACCAAATGTAACAATTAGTGTCTGAGAGAGCAAATGATAATCAGATTTGGCTGATAATTATTGGATCAGACTATGCATATCTGAATGGAATAGGATAAGTTGTCTGTCCTAGGCAGACAAGGGAGACTTGAGTCTACATATGAGTCCTAATGTGTACATTTGGACACCCTGCCACTCCCACCTCCCTCAGCTATCCATGGAACCACGTATCCCATACATTCCAGGAGAGTCCTAATTTCAAATATCCTGTTTTCTTATTTTTCTGAGTTCATTGATTCTTAAGAAACCTTGTGCTCCAATTTTTAGTTTCAAAGAACTAAATGTTTAAGTTCAGTTATTGATACAACTCCACCCCCTTGCACGTACCATGGGGAAAGAATGGGTGGTACATTACAATTTGATTTCAAGTTTTCTTAGCTGTGATCCTTACATTGTTAAGAATTTTGTATGGCACATGCCCTAAGGATTTATATGTATTGCTTAAGTACTGAGACACATTCGAATTTGCACTTTGGCCCATTGGGAGGGACATTCTGCCTGGTTTCTCCATTTATTTATTCATTTTACAAATGTTACCCTACAGTGAAAAATGATGATAGGGATAGAAACATGTTTTTAACTCTTACTCAGCTTTTAGAAAACTCAAGTTTCGTTAAGGTCTTTAGTCAAATTAGCCTCTGGAAGTTTACATTTAAATAGAAACAAACATGGAAACTCAAGGTCCTCTTAGGCGATTGGAAATGGGAGGAGAAGGAAGCAGTAATTAAGTTTCCTTTGTCATCAACCACTTCCCAGATAAATGATCATAAATTACTACAATGTGTCTTAACTCTTGGCTCAACAAAGCCATGAAAAGCTCTATCTCCTGACTTTCTTTAGAAATTGGTTTAAATAATTGGAAAAGTAGGAGACTCCTAGAGTCAGACCCCTGGCTTTCTTAAACTTATCAACAAAACTTCTAAATTAATCAGAGAAGAAGATGCTTAAAATAAACCACACTCTGGCTTCACTGTTATCTGTGCCATTTTTGTTGGAAGGAGAAAACAGATTTTCCAGCATCATTTTTAATTTCACTAGCTACTGTTGCTTTGGGGGAATCTACTTATAACATATAAAGATAAACATTCTCCCTGTGATAAGGCTGTGTGTATAAACTGAGTTTAGGATGAAAGAAACCCCTAAACTGATGTGTTTTCATTGTGGGGTTAATGGTGCTTTACTAATCCCTCTTCTGTGGGTGAGCAGGGCTCAGGCATTTGAACATTTTTGGTGACTCATATATTTGCTGCCCTGAGCATTGTAATAGGAGGAAGCCCTTTCCCTTCCTCAGGAATGTTAAGAAACGATACCTCCCCCCTCCTCCCTGAACGGAAATTTTGTGCAGCAAAAATTAAAAATACCCTTTTTGCATGATTTTTCTGTAAACCTACAAGTGCTCTAAAAAAAAAAAACTGTAAAAAAATTAAGATACATGGATTTTTCAAGGTCATTTGTAGGGGCTATATTTGTCCCTTTTATTGCTGAGCCCTTTTTGCAGTTGTTTCCTCTCTGGACCATGGATATGGGTCTCTTCTACACTGAGGAAGGAGGAAAGGGAGTCTACTTCTATGTCGTGGAAAAGTTCAGTGCCAATGTGGGTTTTTGCTTTTTTTCTCAAGAAAGAGTGGAGAACTTAAATAAAATATATTAAATATTTTGGGCTACTAAAAGTTTTAAGAAATTATGTGATGAGCACCATGTACATACTACTCAGCTTAAGAAATGAATCAGTTCAAATATAGTGGAACCTCCTGTGTATACCCCCAATGCATTTCCCTGTTACTCATACCTACACCCTCCCTTTTGCTTCCAGACACAAGTCTTTAGCCTTTCCTATGCATGAATGTGTCCCTAAACAAAAATAGCGCCCCTTTACAGTTTCTGGACTATGTAAGTGAAATCTTGCTCTATGTTTTTGAGGTTTTTTTTCCCATGTGGATGCATATGCATGCTGTATTAAATTTCTGCTATATGTTGTATGGCTATACCACTCTTTTCATCCAAGTCCTTCTTTCCTCCAGAACAGTCATAGGAACACTGGGAGCATCAGTGGGCCTCTCAGACGGCAAAATCCACAAAAAGTGCAACATCCTCACCTAAGAGAGGGTCTCACAAAGAAAACAAATGTAAAGAAATTGCATAGTGTATGATATTTTTATAGTCTCTCTTTCTGTTTTAATTTAGCTCTGTTGTACTTTCTTTTTTTATGTATGCTGAGGTGTGTTTTTACATTTGGGTAAATTTATTCTTTCTTCACATCAAACTGAGTATTTTAAATGCTGAAATAAGAAACTGTGAACTGTTTTTACCTGCTAATGTTCTTCTTGGGCCCAGATCAGACAAAGGCAGTCCTGGGTTCTTGTCTTAGCATGTCCTTAGCTTCAGAGGAGGCATGACCAGGTAGGAAGGGTTTGGCGAGGTCAAGAGAAGCTTGCTTTGTGAAGTGGCAGGTTCCAGAAAGTTCCAGAAAGGTTGCTATAAACAAGGACTGGGGAATCTTTTCTCTTTGCATTTTAAACCTTACACAATAACAGAATGCAAGAGGCTAGCAAGTTTCCATGCTAGTGAGGCTACCTTCTGATTTAAGGAACAAATTAACAAGTGCATTGGGCAAGGTCGCAGGTTGCTGACTACCAGGCCTGGCTTCTATTTTCTAAGGCTTTTATCTTTTGGTACTCCTGCAAGTGTTAGTCATTTTCTTATCTCTTCTGTTGTGGTCTCAGTAAGCTCAGTGATTTTGATCTATTGAAAAGTGTTTATTAAATCCTGCTGAGTCTTCCTTTGAAATGCCTCTTATCCACATTCCTTCCTCTCCATGGCCTCCCCCTCCACTGGTCATCACTTCACACCTGGGTGGCTGGCAAGGGCTCCCAGCTGGACGAGGTGAAGTCTCCTTCTCCTTCCTCTGCCTCCCTAGGCCCTGAGGCTATTCGTCCTGATCAGACACCCTTGTTCCACAGCTCATTGGTCCTCATGTTACTGGATGGCTCTGGTTTCTTGGCTTCTAGGTTCTTGGTTTTTGACATATAAAGGAATTTAAGGACATGCCATAGGATAGGCAAGGGAGTAAAGAGTTTATTTAGAAACAAGAAAATGGAAACATACACAGTCCAAAGCATGGATGTGGTCGTACTGCAGGGTGAGTTGCACACGTAGGATACTAGGTCAGGGCTTTTAAAAGTCTGTTTGCTGTTTTGATTGGTTGACCCACCTGTCATTTCTCAGGGGGCCAATGGTGAGGCCTTTTGGTGGTATCTGGGGCTTTCCCTCTCGTTCCAAATGAGATTCTCATGTCTGGGGTCTCACGAGATCCCTTGGGAGGTTTCTGGGTGGGGTCTCACAGCCATGTTGTCTGTTGGCCATATTGTCTGCCGGGACTTCAGCTGTGACCCAAGTCTTCCCTTTCCCTATATTAACCTGTCTCAACTCCCCCTTCAGTGGGTTTACACCCTTATTCTTAAGGAGGTGCTGAAGGGTGATGGTCATTCTTCTGTAGCCACTTCCTGTTGGTTAAGGGGAGTAGGCACTACCTGACAAGGTGTAAAACCCTCTTAGCTATTCTGTTGTGGTTGAAGGAAGACAGGTCTGCACCCTGGTTGGAACTGGATGAAATCCCTGCATGACTAAAAAGGCACTGATTCTGTAAGAAATAAACTTAGTTAGAATTTAAGATATATGGTCCTACTTAAAATGGTAAAGAAGATGGTGGTAGGTGAGCCCAAAAAGGGGGCCAAGCCATGGAATACTGGACCATGGAGTGAGAAAGTCCAGGTACCTTCAGAGGCTGCATCCTCCCAAATTTGATGGGAAAAAGGATTCTTCCTTGAGTTCTTTAATGCTGTTGGTTAATTTCAAGGAGAGATTGTGGTAGACCTGCTGGGTTTGGGTATAAACTGCCAATCCCAGTTCCCACAGCAGTGATTATGCTTAGGACAGCTAGGAGAGGTATGAAGACAGGCACCTCCCTAGACATGAACTCACAAAGACAGTATAGGCAACCAGACAAGCATATGGCAAACAAAATATAGTTCTTAAGAGAGCCATTGTTTTGTCTTATACGCACATTCATTAATTACTTAGAAAATGAATTAAATTTACCAGGACTTTTAACATGTTCAATATCTCTCTGCGTATGATCTAGAATAGAAAAGATATCATCATAATCATCACACATATAGGTACAGTACTTAAAACTAATCAATGCACAAGTTCTTCTTTGAGCTGCAGTTAATAGATCTAAGCTCCAGGTTTGCAATAACATATATGTTATCTTTCCACAGGAACAGGCTATAATGCCAATTGTGTTTAAGTTTTACCTCTATCACTCTGTAATCATTGTTCCACTTGGTATGCCCTTCACACAGACAGCATGCTGCAGCACTGTTGACCCGAGAGAGAGACTAGGAAGGTAAGGCTCCGGTGTTTTACCAGCCTGGTCGGCGCTATGCACCAGAGCCACTCTGGAGGCAAAGTCCCTTGTAAATCTGGCCATGTCAAGTCATTGCTGTCTGCTGCAGGAGTCTGAAACTGCACCGTACTCTCCATCCACTTCAGGAGCATGTTCAGAGATGTGATAGATACTTTTATTGTTTTAGGGGTCGCGGTGACTGACTGAACCAGTAACTCAAATGGAGAGAGACCATGCAGGGTATTTGGATCTGGTTCGAATGCACAAGAGAGTTTGACAATCCTGAAGTCTATCTCTTTTAATTTTCATACACTTTCTAAATCCTTACTATGCAAAGTATAACATATAAAATGAATTTAACTACTTTAGCACTTTGCATTTTATTTCTATGCCTTTACCATGATTATGTTAATTAACAGATATTTTACTTTAGCAGTACAGGAAGAACTACCTCTTCCATTATTTTATGAAATCTAAGATTCCCAATGGAATCAAGACTATCTTTCCTTACCACCACTTTAATATGAAGAATAAGGTGGCCCTTGACAGGCTTCCTGGTTATGAAGTTACTTTTTGTTCTCAATTTCTATTTAGGTTTCTAATTAATAATAATGGCTTCCTGGAAGTACCCATTTAGATGCTTCAGTTTAGAAGGTGCTTTTACAAACTTCTAATAATTAACCATAACCACATAGACTAGTTACTTCACCTTTAAATAAGTTTATCAAATTACAGTTAGCAACCAATGAAATTTACTTTATCTTAATTTCATTAGACATGAACTTAAAATTTTCATCACCTTAAAGATTTAGCACATATAATGCTAATTTATTTAATTGGTATCCTATAAACCTAGGAAGATTACACCCAAACTAAATAAAATTGAAACAATTATAGTTTATGCAAGGAATGTTCTTTTTCCTTCCTTTACAGGAGGCTAAAACCTCTTTTCTTTAGTAAAATTCTAGAACCGTGAATAATTTTAAAAACATACTGACTGCTAGGTTCTGGAATATATTATAATTGTTTACTTTGTTTTAAAAGATCTTTCCATAGGTTTCAAGGACTTTTCCTTTACTTACTGAAATTTGGTAATAGGATTATTAACCACTCTTATTTTAAGGCTGTTAAAAGGTTAAAACTGGGGAATTATAGGACAAACTGATTTTTAATTCCCCAGCCTAGAAGATAGAGTTTTAATCTGCCACATCTATCCCCTCCCTCAAAGCTCTTGCAAAGAGAAGGCCCTGGGGGGCTGGGTAGGTCAAAGAGCTCAGGAAAATCTTTTTCCCTTTCCCAATACTTTCTATATTCAGATTTTATATGACCTTTCCATCTGGCTTAGCCTATTTGGACACCAGTTATATATTCACATATTTAAACACATATTGAGTTTTTTAACAATTTGAATAGAGCTCTTTTAAGAATTTTCATTTGTTAATTTGATATTACTATCCTGATGTATGAAAATATACACTGAGCTAATAGGCAGACACAAATAGACACAAACACACAAATCACTGATGTTACTTATAATTTCTATTCTCTTACAAAATAGGTTTAATTGTAAAATAACATTTAAAACATCTCTTTGAAGGCTCTTTCTAATTAATCTGCACTGTGACTATGCAGTTTTGCCAATAATTGCATTCCTTTTAATTATTGGCTTATAATCAAATTGTTCTCAATGCTTTAAAATTCAATTTACAGCATTTTCCTTTACTTCAGAACTTTGCTTATTTCCCATTTTGACTTTGACAGACCTTGGATGAGCAAGACTAATTCCAGCATATACTCATTGAGGTTATTGAAGTCTCAGGGAAACCTGGTCTTTCTCATGACTTGCTGCTTTTAGGAACATTAACACTTGAGGTGGGAGGTCCCCCACTCCCCAGTCCTTGGAGATAACAGGACTCTGGTGGCCACTGGACTGGAAGAGTGGACGTCCAACCCCGAGGGTCGAGTATTCCACCAGACAGCAATCTAGTCCACACCTGGAGTCATGAGAGAAAGCAGGATCATTAATACCAGTGGAAGGACATGAAATAGGGGTCTCTTAAATTTGCCTTTCCCTGAGCCTTGGGGGGGGCAGGGGGAGGCAGAAGTTTTCATGAAATAACCATGAGCAAAGGCAAGGGGTGAGGCTAGACCTGAAGTAACCATAAACAAAGGTAAATTAGCCTAAGATTACCATCACAGTAGGAGGTTCTAGGTTAAATCTGCCCAGTTATAGCAATTTCAGATATAATCTGTCTGCTGTTTTATAATATAATGATCTTAACTATTAGTTACAGTTTCTAGTAAGTTTTTACTTAAAAGCAATTTGGGCACTTCCATTTATTAACTAAGCAACTAAAACAATTTTGTTAGTAACAACATTGCTAAGTTTTCCCGCTTCTCCAGCAGTTGACCCAATTTCACTTGTGATTTCTTTTACACATCAAATTCAATTGCAAGATAGTATTGACATTTTAGTATTAAATTAATTTAAACAAATTAAATATTTTAATTTAAATAAATTAATTTTAGTATTAAAATTGAGTATTGACAAGGCTCAATTTTAGGTTACCTTTCACCATCATCCAATTTTTAACAAGCAAACCCCAAATCTGATTTACAAGTTTCTAAGCACGAGCAGACTGACAGAATTAAACACAGATTAAAAAGTTAAACACAAAGTTAAGCAAATATTAAGACAAAAGAGAGAATTCTACACTTAGTTTAGGGAAAGATCTGCCTTTAGAATCCCTAGACGCAAAGCTCCCAGGGTCTGTCCATGGCAGAACCTCATGCAGGACCCTCCAACTTTGCTCCTGCAGGAAAATCCCTGGGCAGCTGCTAAGTACGGAGCTAAGGAGTCCAAGAAACCCTGCCCCCAATGAGACACAAATTGGGGCTGCTCTGGGGGCTGCATCCCATTAGTTACCTCCCTGCAAGGCTTTTTCGCTGGAAGGATTGTACTGTTACAAGGGAATAGGCAGGGAGCTAGGAATAGTCAGGAACCTTATAGCTGTAATTGATGGCATATGAAGAGGTTCCTTATTCTACCGTGGAGAGGTTTAGTAAATGGCCTAGATCGTGATTCTCCCTTCACTCCCCTCATTAGGCACAACCAAGGTTAGGAGAGGTCTGGAGTGCAGGCTAGGGCCAAGTAATTGGCTCCCATGCTAATCAAGAAATTAGTAATCTTACCTGCCATGTCAAGGGTCACCAGAGGCCTCCTGATTTATGGTTCACACATGGCTTCAGGCCCCTTCCGTACTCCCCTGGGGCAAGGCCCCAGGGGTCCACGTGGTGAGGCAGCTTGGGGACAGCTTCCTACTGACATGGAGCCTGGATTCAGGTAACCTTGAAGTGACCTGCACTTTTAATGGCAGCAGTTAAAAGATGAGCCTGTCCTGGATCCTGGGCCCACCCCTCCTTACCTTCTCTTTCTTGGAGGCATGGTCTCAATTGTTGAAAACTGAGAAGGCTGTTTCTAAAAGGGAGTTAATGGAAGTTTGGGGGCTCAGGAAAAATTTCTTCAGCTTTCTATGGATATCCGAGGCAGACTGGCATTCCTAGGAGGATCTGTCCTTCTCTAGAATTAGGATCTACCAAGAGCGTATTTTTATTGCCTCTACGGCTTTCTTTGAAATAAGGCTGGGTTTATAGGTTCTGCCTCTGAGTAATTTCCCTGAGCTTATTTAAAATTGACCAATTTGGTAGTACATTTCCTCATCCCTTTAAGGAGACATGGCCATGTGGTCTCTGGCTATCAGATCTGTCTGTCCTCTCCTTCTCTCTTACACAAGTTTAACTGGAATTTAGGGTCCCATACAGAGCATACTCCCAGCCATACTGAGGTCACGTGGTATGGTAGGAAAAGATTAACCTCTTTCTTTTTAGACTATCAGTAGGCAGGTTGTCCCAATTAGAAACCACTCATTATCCTAGGGGAGGATAAACACCTTCATCAGTCCGGTTGGTGTCCCACCGCTAGACCTAGTCAAACAGATTGTTCACCAAACCAGCATCCCAGAGGTCAGGAGCCCTGCTCGCTGTCCCCATGCTCCAGTGATTGGGAGCCTTATGTCTGGGCATCCCCAGAGCCTTAGAGGTCTTGAGAGAATTCTGGGTCTGGTTCCCAGAACTTAGTTCCCAAACCAGGCTTTCCTGCTAGGAAAGGGACTGGCTAGGGACCTTTCTTTTGCTGACTTTGCAGGGTCTTAGGAGATAGCCATGAGCGAGCTCATCTCGTGGCCACTCCCAGCATTGGAGCTTTGCAGTTAAACCCAACATTAAAAGGTAATTAAGAAGCAGAGACTGATCTGCACCTTACAGCAAACAGCCTCAGGGGCCCCAGACGTAATGGATTAAGAGGAACTTCAGGGCCTCCTGGGGGCTGAGTAAGGAACAAACCTCCCAACCCAGGGTGAGAATCTTGGGGTCTCACTAATAAAACAAAAGAGGGCACATCAGGCTTTAATTTAAAACTCACCAGTCTCCAACAGGGGTTGGGAAGTGCCACTTGCTTCTCTGTCTCCTGGCCTGGCTCACCAAATAATGTTATCAGATGGCTCTGGTTTCTGGGCTTTTAGGTTCTTGATGTATGTCACATAAAAGAATGAAGGACATGTCATAGGGTAGGCAAGGGAGTAAAAAGTTTATTAAGAAACAAAAAAATGAGAAAAGTACATGGTCTGAGGCATGGACCGTGGGCCTACTGCAGGGTGAGTTGTGTGCATGGGACCCTAAGTCAGAGCTTTTTGAAGTCTGTTTGCTGTTGTGATTGGTTGACCCACCTGTCATTTCTCAGGGGGTCAAGGTGAGGCATTTTGAGGGTATCTGGGGCTTTCCCTCTCATTCCAAATGAGATTCTCCCTCCAAATGAGATTCTCATATTCAGGGTCTCACATATCCCTCAGGAGGTTTCTGGGTGGGGTCTCACAGCCATGTGGTCTGTCAGCCATGTTGTTTGTTGGCCATGTTGTGTGTCGGCCATGTTGTCTGCCGGGCATCCAGCTGTGACTCAAGTCTTCCCTTTCCCTATACTAACCTGCCTCACTCAAACCTGCAAAACCTCCCCATTTTCTACTACATCAGACCTAAGCTTCTATTCTAGCCTTTCAAGACTCATAATTTTTTCATCAATCCATATTTCCTTTTAGTTCATGCTGTATCCAACTTCCATTCTAACTTGGCTAATATCTCTCAATTCCATCAACATTCTATTCTCATGTTCTTCTCTGCTGATGTTATTTTCCTCTCCTGCAATACCTTTATCTAGCTCTTTGTTCATTCATTGATTCATTCATTGATTCATTCATAGCATATATATTGAAGGTCTCCTTGTTCCAAATCCTAGAGTTCTAAGATCAAGATATTTTACCTGACTACCTCATCTCTCTAAATCTCTTATTAGTCTTAACCACTTTAAATATGTGTGTGTATCTCCTATGATATATGTTAGGCACAGTGTTTAAGGTTAAAATCAAGTGTGAGGCATGGACCGCTTTCTTCAAGTAGCATCCTCTTAAGCAGCAATCAAAAATCAACCTCCAGAGAAGTATTTATGTTAGGGAGTGTGTGGAAATTATATGAAATGGAATGCAATGAACAGAGCAATGATTTAGAACTAAACTAAGTATGATCTTGTTCTGTTCATTCTTGTTTCAAGTGTGTTTTCCTTCTTGTTGGAAGATAAACTATTTGAGGGCAGGGGCTGGGCCTTCTTTAAATTATTCAAGTTCTTAAACGGTGCTAGACATACACTTGAGCCTTTTCAAACTTTCTCTTGCTTCTGACTTCCACAAAATGAAATGCTCCCTTGCTTATATTTTCAGTCACAATCCTAATGTAAGGAGCAGGTCAGGGTACAGCCACCTTCCCTTGCTCATCCTCATTTATATTTTCTAGAGATGTAGAAGCCTTTTGTCATGTGTTGAGTAGTGTCCTCCCCAAAAGATATGTTCAAGTCCTAATCCCTGGTTCCATGCATATGACTTTATTTGGACACAGGAACTTTGAAGATGTCATTAGTTAAAATGAGGCCAAACTGCATTAAGGTAGACCTTAACCCAATATGACTGGTGTCCTTTTAAGAAGAGAGAAATTTGGACACAGCAAGAGACACACACTGGGGAGAATTCCATCTGACAAGGGAGGGAGAAATTGGAAGTGCTACAGTTGCAATCCAAGGAATGCTGAGGATTGCCAGAAAATAACCAGAAGCTGGGAAGACGCAAGGAAGAATTCTGTTCTAGACCCTTCAGAGTGAGCACAGCCCTGCCACGCCTTGATTTTAGATATCTATCCCCCAGAACTATGAGACAAAAGATTCCTTTAATTTTCACCTACCAAGTTTGGTTCATTTGGTACATGAAGATACCTTTGAATAAGCAGGAGAAAGCAGTGATGCAATGAAAGCACTTGGATATACCAGCACCTACCTACCTTCTTAGTGATTCTACCTAGATTGGCAAAGAAATATGATGGTATTCCTCAGAAATACGTGCCTATATGCTCACATCTTCTAGTGCATACCCTTTCCTTGATGTACTGCCATTCCTTAGTCATCCCTCCAGACATATTATGAAGCCTTTACCATTTCTCCTAAACTACAGATCTCTGTGAGCCTGCATGATTCAAGGAAATAAGAAGGCATTTTTCAAAACACTCTAGAGGAATCTAAAATGCTTTTGATTGGGTTTTAGACTGGAGCTGAATTTTAGCCCAATTCACCTTGATACTAGTTCAAACCTCTACTGTTCATGACAGTGGCATGCAGCTCATATTTTTACTTGTCTCAATAACTTCATTCTCTGTGGCTAAAGTTCATTTTGAATAAGATAAAAATCTGGATTTTAAAAAATTTTAATCAGAGTTGTGCTCTATTGTGAGTCAGCATTTTAACAAATAACGTCTTTACCCCTCACAGAGAACTATGAGCTATGACTTTTATATTTAGAACAAATTGGGTCTGGAAAAAAGCAATGAAGCCTGACCTTTCAGAAAAGCAGATGAAAGTATTTTTTATTTGAAGGAAACAAGTCATAAACACTAAGGAAGTCCATGATTTATGATGCAAATTTTTAATTGAGAACTACTAACAAACAGGAAGTCCGGTGATGCTGCAGTCATGTAGCCACAAGCCACCCAGAGTAATTTTATCACAGTGTAATATAAGAATTAGCTTAATGGTGCTCTCAAGTGAATAAAAGGGAAAGACTCCTTAGGGATATTTCAGATAATTTGTAGAGAGGGAGTTCTATTCTTTCTCATTTTGGAAAAAAACAGCTATCTCAACATTCATTTAGGAATTAGAATGGTGATGGGGGAGGGAGAAGGACCATGTTAATTGAGGAAGACATACAGATTTTCTATGAAATATCTTGGATTAAACAAAAAACCACATTCTATCTTCCTTTTCCCTTCCCAACCCCACTTCCTAATCCCCATATGTTATGTTAATTTATGTTTGGTCTTTAAGGACAGATTGTTATAATGTTTATTTTATGGATAAAGAAATTGGAACACAGAGATACAAAAATAACTCAAATTCAGAACATCAATTGGAGAACCAGAAGTCACCATCATTATTTCAGCACCAAACCTATACTCATTCCAGAAGACTGGGTATCTCCTGAAAAATATGAGGATGATTCTCTTGGGGTTGTTAGGATCTAGGCCAGTTTTTTCTGAGGACCACCATGCCTGCAGTCTCAGTGCTTTAGAATAGGTTGGTGGCCATGGAGAAGCTCCATTCTAATCTCCCTGTGAGTGCAGTTAGGTGACAGCTAACTGCTGCAGTGCCTTCAAGATCTACTGCAGCATTTGAACCTAGGCCACCCTCTTCCTGTGGAGCCCTGGTCAATAATTAAGCATGGCAGGGAACTAGGGACTGGGCATTTCTATCTTATGCAGTGCTTCCTCTGGCAGTTTTTGCATCGGAGTTCCCTGTTGGGCTGACTGAGATAGATGTGACATAGCTGTGACACAGCCTGGGCCTCTTCCTATCCAATTCTCCTTCCCTCCCCATCTCCATTCATAGGGGTCAGAATAATATCACAGTCCAAAGGATTTTCTGCCTATTCCTCCTGGTACTCCCTTTATCATCCAGTTTTTTTTTTTAAGATTTATTTTATTTATTTATTTATTTATCCCCCCCTTGCTGCTTGTGCTCGCTGTGTCCATTTGCTCTGCGTTTTTCTGTGTCTGCTTGTCTCCCTTTGTTGCGTCATCTTGCTGCACCAGCTCACCACGCCTCACGGGTCAGCTTGTCTTCACCAGGAGGCCCTGGGAGTCGAACCCGGGGCCTCCCATATGGTAAACAGGAGCCCAACCACTTGAGCCACATCTGCTTCCCCCATCCATAATTTTATCTCTCCAAAATTTCTTGCACTTTTAACTCCGTCTTGCCTTTCACTTACTGAGGAACCAGAACGGACACACTCAGCCTGACCACAATTTGTTAGTAGGCACAAACCTGCTCATAACAGCTACTCTAATATCACTTCTATGTAGCTGGGTCACAAATGAGGGGTAGGAATAAGGCCTCATGGTGCCCATTCTGACCAAACATGTAGGCACAGCCGATTTCCTGTGTTTTATTCCCTTCATTAGTACTTGTGTGGGTGTGATTGTGATCTAAGACACTGGAACAAAATTCTTTTCAATTTCGTGGCCCAGTAAAATCAGCAAGCAAAATCTTAAAGAATTGATACAGTGTTTCCAGTTTTTATTTTATCAAATAATGGCATTAAAAAGCAACTACATATACCGTCACATTTGTTTCATAAAAGATAATGCTTTATAACAAGGAAAAGAGGAAAAACACAGTCTGAGAATAAAGAATGTTTTTCTCAAGGTAGGATGACAGGAAAATCTATACTATCTATTAAAATAAATTATCATGCAAAAATAACAATAACATAAGACAGGGCTTTGGCTTCCTTCCACAAAGGATTAACTGCCACAGAAATTGCCCTCCCCACGTAAACAATTAGAAACCAGACATATATATGAAATAGATTTCAAATGTTGGACAGCAGGTGGCACAGGATGATGACCTCTGAGGGAAAGGGGATAAATGAGATCAGCCCTATGATAGTTCCACCTTACTGCTTGGGGGAAATTCCAAGCCTTAAGAGCAAGGTGAATAAACCTACATAGAGCCTGGTGGTCTGGGCAAATTGAAGGGTGCAAAATCAGAAACTGAGAAGGTTGTGGTGATTGGAATTTGTGGGGCTGGGTTCTGAAGAGGAGGGACCTGCACACAGACCTTAATCCAGGAAGCTGCAGAGGGTGCCCTTGAATCTAAGGCTAAGTACTAATCTGCATACCCATAGAGTGAAACTACTCAAGGCTAGGGAAAGAACCACAGTAAAGCTGGAGGCTAAACAATTCTCAGAGCTCACCAAGGGCTAGACATAGTGTGTGATTCCACCAACACCATCATAATAGATGGAGACATGGATGAATTGCCATAAGGGTCATGCATTAGTTGTGTGGCAAACTATTCCTAGAATGAAGGCTGGTCTAGATGTGCCATAGCAAAGCATTAAAACAATCCTTATATCCCATCCATCTTATCCATGGGATAAAAGCCCCCTCTCACTTGGAGGTGGAGTGGACATCACCATCCCTGTCCCCTCAGGATTGGGGGAAGAGCTATGGACCAGAGTGGACTCACTGGTATTCTGTTGTAGACATATTGTGATTCAAGCAATGGAAGAAATTACAACATTGATGTGGAGCCAGTGGCCGCTGGACACTTTCAGGTCAGGGAGAGGGAAAAGTAGTTGTAATAGAGGGGCTTTTTCAGGACTTGGGAATTATCCTGAGGCACATCACAATGACAGAATTAGGCCATTTTACATCATCATATACCATGCAGAACTGTGTGGGAGAGAGTGTGATCTACAATGTGAACTGTGGTCCATGCTTAGTGCAAAGCCCCAGGACGTGTATATCCATTGCAGGTGATGTGCCACACTAATGAAAGATGTTTATGTGGGAGGTTGTGGGAGATGTTGAACATGGGAATCCATGTAATTTTTGTGTAACATTTATGTAACCTAAGCATCTTTTAAAATATTTTTTTAAAAAAGCAGGTGTATATATTGTTGTGGAATATTCTGATATGAAATAAAAAGAGATCTAAAATTAGAATTTACAAAAGTAATATTGATTTAAATAGCCAAAAAAATCAAGTCTAGCAGGCAAAATATTTTAATTATTAAAAAGCAAAGAGTTTATAGAAGCAACATGTACCTTAACAACTAACCTAAAAGTAATAATAATGCTTATGTGTTCTAAAATTTCATTTTAAGAATATAATATTTAAATATTAAATGTTTATGGTATCAACTTAAAAAAAAACAACCAATCCTTAAAGGGATCAAACTGATTCAATTACTTACACAGCAGAACAAATCCAACACTCTTTAGAGAAACAAAATGAAATCCATTGTCCCAAAACATAAAACTCACAATATCCAACATCCAATCAAGCATTCAAAAGCATACAAAGAAAAAGAAGGAAAATATGACCCATATCCAGAAGAAAAACAATAGAAACAGACCCAAAAATGATAGAGCTTATGGAATTAGTATAGAAGGACCATAAACCAAATATAAAAATTTTATAAATTTGCTCAAGAACATAAAGGAAAACATGAAATGATGATGAGAGATACAAGGAATATAAAAAAGACACAAATATTACTTCCAAAGATGAAAAATACAGTATCTGCAATAAAAAAATACATTCAATGGCATTAGTATCAGAATGTACATAGAAGAATTAAAGATCAGTGAACGTGAGGACATAATAATAGAACCTTTCCAAAATGAAGAGGAAAAATATACATTCCTGTCCTTTGACCTGTGGTACACTATCAAATGGTCTAACACATATAATTGGACTCCCAGTTGGTGAATTGAGACGGGGAAAGGGAGTGTTGAGGATAGGAAAAAAAGTTTGAAGAAATAATGGCCATTTTAAAAGATCTGATTGAAAAAATATAAACTCATAGATACAAGAATATCAGTGAACCCTAAGCAGAAAAATCAAAGAAAATGATATAAAGACAAGTCAAAATCAAATTTCTGAAAAACAGCAATAAAGAGAAAATCTTAAAAGTAGCAGGGAAAAGAGATAGATGTACAGAGGAAAAAATTAAGAATGTCAGCAGACTTCTTATCATAAATAATGAAGGCCCAAAGAGAAGGTAACAATATCTCTGAAGTGCTGAAAAACAAACTGTTTACCCAGATTTGTGTACCCAATAAGAATATCTTTTAAAATATAAGAGAAATAAAGACTTTTTCAAACTAGAAAAAGTGGAATTAATCACTAGCAGACCTGCGCTACAAGAAATGATAAAATAAATTCTATAAGCACAGGGAAAATGATACCAGATGGAAATCTGGATTTTAAAAAATCAGTGAAGAAGGCTAGAAATGTACATTGTAGAAGAAGACTAGAAATATAAAGATGTATATTGTAAATTCTACAACAGAGATTGGCAAATTATAGCCTGTGGGACAAATCTGGCTTGCTGCCTGTTTTGGTAATTAAACTTTTATTGGAAAATAGCCAATAATTAATGTGTTGTCTATGGCTAACTATAGACATATAGTTATGAACTATAATGGCAAAGTTTAGTAGTTGCGTCAGAGATTGTGTGACTCAAAAACCCTAAAATATTTATTATCTGGCCCTTTACAAAGTTTGCCATCCCCTGGCCTTGAGCAACCATTAAAACATGATAAAATATTTAAAAAAAAATAAAACAAAGAAGTTCAACTAAAAAAAA
>JAQZBX010028025.1:0-28026 GCA_029593785.1 Cabassous unicinctus
TTTCTATGTTCCCTTGAAGGAAAAAGATTAGGGCCAGAGAAATCAAAAGAGGTTAGAAAGGAAAAAGGATAATAGTAATAATAATTAAAGTTAGAAGAGGGGCCATATAAGACTTAGTAAAATGAGTTTTTAACTTATTTAAGCATTATAGAGTAATAGGAGAGAAAACGTGGATTACCTACAATGGAATGGGAAAACAAATAGAGAAAAACATATAGAGTGATTAAAAAGGCCTGATGATGAGGAGAGAGAGAAAGAGTAAAGAAATGGCTGAAAGGAAAAAGTTAATAATAAAAAAAAGAAAACAGAATAGACAAAATAGAAATCAAAATCAGTAAAGTTGAGGACTAATGAAAAAAGGTGGAATGTAAGAACCACAACAGAAAGCAGAAGAAAGAAAGATGAAGGAAGGAAAATAGATAGCATTGGTAAACAAAATCAATATACACAGAAAATGAAAAATCAAGGAAGAAGAAGCACAGCAAAGAAGAAACAAGCTAGCAGCACCTAATTAAAAAAAAGGGGGGGAGGTAAGAAAGAGGAAAGAAAAGCAAGAAACAAACAAACAAACAAACAAAAAACAGGCACACAGCAAGCAGTCAAACAAACCTAAGGAAGAACAGTATTCCTTCTTGGGCCCTTGTGGAGCCTCTCAATCTGCCTCTGTTCCTCAATCAATTACCCTGCAGGCTTCTGTCTGCAAGTTTTGAGGCAGATTTTAGTGAGTAAAGTAAGTTACATTTTTTTTAAGTAAGTTTTTTTTTTTTTTTTTTTGAGAAATAGGGAACTCAAAAGAAATTAATACAACAATAATGTCTGTGTTTTCTCAATGTTATCAGCTGGATGTTAGGTATCCCAGTGAATCACTACTCTTGGAGGAGCCAGGTATTGAATTTGGGTACTCATATATTCAAGACAGAAATTCCTCCACTGAGCTAACTTACTAGTTGTGTCAGTTAGCTCTTCAGTAAGGTATTTAGTCACATTCCCCTGTGAAGATTTCACTCTCCTGTGGCAGCAGGATTCAGCAGACTGTATGAGCAGATCCTCCCTCCCTTCTCCTGGTCAGGTTGAGTTCCCTTTTGAAATTCAAATGGCACACTAATAACTGAGTTCACCTCATTGAAATGGTTTAAAAACCTCTTCTAGACCACCCCCTCTGCCCAGGGGACACTAAATTGTCTTATGAAAGCTTATTAAGCAATACCCACTACCTGACTCCCTTAGGGGAGTTGAAGTTCTTATAGTCCTCAGTACACAACCTAAATTGGCTGAGTCCACCCTCTCTCAAGCCAAGCCTCTGTATCTCAGGGTGGATATGTAAATCAGGCTTCCTCAGCATATTTGCCTCTCTCCACAGCCTGGTGCCACTTCAAGCTGGCTGGTGTTCTCCCCAAAGTTCTAAGGGGGTCCAGACAACCCAGTTCACTGCACCAAAATGATTTACAAGCCTCTTCTAGACCACCCCCTCTGCCCAGGGGACCCTAAATAGGCTTATGGAAAATTCTTAAGCACTATCCACTGCCTGACTCCCTTAGGGGAGTTGAAATTCTGATAGTTCTCAGCACAGAACTATAAAATTGGCTGAGTCTTCCCTCTCCCAAGCCAAGCCTCTGTATCACAGGATGGATAGGTAAATCAGGCTTCCTCAGCAGATTCACCTCTCCCCTCAGCCTGGTGTCACTTCAGGCTGGCTGTTGTGCTCCCCAAAGCTCTATGGGAGTCCAGGCAACCAAACCCACAGAAAGGAAACCCCTCTCCACCCTTTGTCAGAACTCTCCCACCCTTGGAGAATGCTCCCTCTCACTGAGTTGCTGGCAGGAGTCAGGGCTCACCCTAGCCCTTTGCCCTCAGTGTGGGACTTAGCTGTCCATGCCTACAATTTCCAGCTTGGGCTAAAATCTCATGGTTTTGTCTTGAGCAATCTATCTCCCTGTCCATCTCCCTCCAGATCAAAGTCCCAAAGGCTGTCTCTCCATGGGCTCCCAGAACAGCCCACTTGGCCAGGATCCTGTCCCCAGTCAGCTGTCTTTTGTGAGAGAGATGGTGAGTGCCAGCTTAAACCATCACCATCTTTGCTCCCTCTCTGATTACATTAATCTTGATTGACATCTATGTTAAACAGAGAGTAATATTTAGAAGAAGAGAATTTATTTTAGATTTCTGGGATCATAGTGGTAGAAAGGTCTTGTGATACATTTGATTTTTTATGCCTCTATTTATGAAAATTGAGATGTACACTGTCATTTTAGAGCCAACTGTGGAATAAATTGAAGCAATTGTGTAGATGTGTAAGATTGTCATGATAGTGTACAGAAATGGGAGAGAAAGGAGCTACAATTCATTTTTTTAAGTGTTCTAATAATATTGTTTGAGTTATGCCATGCAGAACACAAGATGAAGGAGTGATTAGAATAACTTGAATGCATTCAGGGGATTGAGATGTCCAAGGAGTCAAAGAAAAAGAAAGTTCCCAAAAGATCCAATTTGTCTTTACTTCCAACTTATAGAGTGAAACACACACACACTTGATTCATTCATGGGAAGCTTGTTGGAGATGGTAGCATGATTTACTTAAGTGGAAGTCTGTGATGTTATTAACTCATCATTTAAAGCTGTGTGAGAAAAGGGTAAAAGTGCTCATGTAGACTGATTGTGAAAGAAGGAAAAGGATCAGGCACAGAGATGAAATAGACACTGGGGCATTTAAGTTCATAATAGAAAAGAAACAATGAGGTTAAATGATGAGGTGATTGATTGTCATAGGAGAGATTTCAGAAAGAAACAGGAAAAAGAAGAATTCAGTTGAAGACATTCAACTAAATCAGGTGACAAGCATCTTCAATGAGAGAGAAGGAGTAACTAATGGTTATGAATTCAGGAATAACTAGACATTATGGTGTTAAGTTGAGGTGATTTTTTAAAAAAATTAAATCAATCACCTGGTTATTATGATGTTAATCTCATCTGGTAATAGTAATGTGAAATGTGAGAATATGTATTATTCAAACTATGGGACTTGTGATTATGGAAATGGAAGAATAGCAATGATTAAGATGTAAACCTTTTCACAGATATATTTGAAAGCACTAGGAGTTGTGATTCTATATTTAGTCATAAAGCAAGATCTTAGTATTGTGCTGTGTCACATGCAGTAATAAACATGACAGGAAATTAGAATGACCTCCTATGTGGGCAGATGTGGAAAATAGTAAGATATTTTTTGACACGTAGGGTAAATATAGTTCTCAGGAAGCAAAAGCTGAAATATGTATGCTTAGAATACATCTGGCAGTGAATATTACATGAGGTGGAAGCTAATGTTTGGAAAGTGAGTTCAATGCAATGGAGTTTTCCTTGTGAAAGAGAACCTGTGCATGGGTTTAATTGTAACAAACTATATGAAGAGGAAGGTTTGGCAACAGAGTGAGTATCTGATTTTATAAATGAGAGGTGACATTCCATGTAATACCTAGGTGTGGCATGTAACCCTTAAGATATTTGTAATTGGGATATAGGAAGAAACAATTTTAATCTAGCTGTGTCTTTTCTGGTCACAAATTTTTATCATATACTTCAGTTCTCTGAACCTCTATTTGGGACATTTGTTAAATGAGTAAATTAATATTTATCAGCTGGGTTACTGAGAATATTAAATTATTGAAAATATGTAATTCTCCAAACATGTTGAATACAATCATTTTCTTCCTGGACATGAGGTACCAATGGCAAACTTAATCCTAGATCTGATCAACCCCATAATAGTATATATTCCTTGTCTTCTTTTTTAGTTTTACTTTTAGTAGTATGTATTCCTAAGTTTCTTAGTTGATTTCCATATATTTTGGGGTGAGATATAGAACTCAGTGTTGAGGAGGTTGCATTGTTAGACATCACATATGGAAGAACTAAGATTTTTTAGGACAAAACTTCAGGTCAGTTTCATGTTAAAGCAGGAAGGGAGTGAGAGACCAGAAGACAGAAATGCATGTGAGAGGACCAATGCTATTGCAAAAACCAGTAATAACTTAGAAATTCCAGTCTGCTTCCTCTTGTGGTGAGGACCCAATTCCCCATGTGATTTTGGTCAGGGATTCCTATGTTTTAGAATCAGGGATGAATTGAAGGTCTCTGAACATCATGGGCTAATTAATAAATATAATTCATGGATTTTCATGTTCTTATCTGTACAATAAAGGTCATCATATCTTTATTAGCCAGAGAAGACAAGACCTCCAGCATCTTGACTCTGGGAAAGGGGAGTGCCTCCTTTTATTTCTCTTGAGCACACCTCATGTTCCTTTTGTTGATTGGGCTGGGGATACTCCTTGATAGAATGTTTAGCATTCATGTCAGGTGGGCCTGAAAGTTGTGGTCAAGACATGAATCTCAAGATTTTTTCTCCATTCTCAGCTTTTCCCACCATCTGCTTCTCTGGTGTGAGTGAAAATTCAGAGGAAGATAGATGCCAGCTAAGTTATTGACAATGCAATCACAGGTGAGTAGTGAATTCTTTAACTGAAATTCCACCTCTATTGCCAGCAGATGGGAAGATTTCACCTATTGGTCTGGCTATTCCAAGTATATTAAGGAGGGATTCAACGATCTGAGTTTAAATTAAGCTTATAAAGGACTCTAGTAATTACAGTATGTTAGGGACTGAGCGATGAGAAATCTTCCAAGGAAGTTGCAAGAGTTGGTTCCAGCTTCCGTAAAGACTGTATTCTTTGAAAAGATGACAGATGTTTTCTTTTTCTCATAGATCCCATGGCCTCCTTCGATAAATAATGAATTCATAGTTCATGTTCATGCCTGAGATTAGCCCTGGCATGTAATGAATAGAGGTGACAGAGATGAGCAAGAAGAGAAGTTTATACTCAGAAGAGAGGCTGAGTTTTCAGCTGTGGAGTTAATACAATATTATGGGTACTGTGGTTTAGGGGTAGGCATATTTGCCAAAAGCATGAGGATAGTAAATTAAAGGAAATGAGGAATAATTTATTTATTTTCCCTCCATTTAATTTTCTTAAAATGTTGATCGAATATATTTGCACATTTTGAAATATTTTTTAAAAGAAAACTAAAATTCACCTTACCACTGTAGTTCAAATTTCCCAACTTCAGTTTTCTAAATAAAATTTATTCAAATTCATAGATGGATGCAATGTATAGGAATTGTTTTTTCCTTCATTGCAGCTGTGGTTTTAGGAGCTTTATATGAGGTAGAAAAAATTTATTTTTTTGTGAAGTTTTTTGAAGATTTGGAGAGACAAGAAGCAATGAACAGGATTCTTTTAATCTTTCACACACAGATGAGATGAAGATAGAATTGAGACAATGAAAATGTATTTGTAGACCCTGGAAAAAGTTGAGATTGCATCCCTGGCTCATGACCTTGAACCATCTGTATTTATACATTACAATGAATACCTGAGATATGTAACACTAAGAAAAGCAGGACTTACTGATTTTATCAAATCAGAATTCTGGATTTTTCTTCAAGTTTCCTTGCCATTTTAGTGAATAATAGACATTTGAATTGAATTTAGATAGAAAGCAATTCACATGTTCACTTGCATTTGTCAAAATGCATAACATATTCTTAAATGATTTTATAAATGAGAGGAAAATAAGTTCATCTGTATAGGAGAATAATCTAACCATACTCATATTTTGAAATGAAATATCATGGATATTGCTTGCCTTTCAATAAGTCTATAAATTTACTTAGAATTATTTGAAAAGATTGATTTGATTTTTAATGCTTGAATGAAAGCTTCATAATCAGCAGAAAGAAGGCATAATTACAAGTTTATTATAAGGGAAATTTCCAGGTGTATATAATGTCCTTTGTCTTGTGAATTTCTTTCATAATTGGGTGTTATGTATTCAGAGTGTCATGTGTCTGTGAGTGCATCTGAAATGCAGATGACAAATCAGCATTGCTAATGATGTTTTTGGAACCCCATACGCATTTTGTGTTTTATGTATACAATTTCTGCTTCTTTAGTGCTTTTATTTTGTACATCACACTCAGGACATTGGTTAGGATAGTGCTGTGTCAATACAAATTTCTGTGATGTTTTAGGAGTATGTTACCTTCAAAGATGTGGCTGTAGACTTCACCCGGGAAGAGTGGGATCTGTTAGACACATCCCAGCGAAAGTTGTTCAGAGAAGTGATGCTGGAGAATGTAAATAACCTGGTCTCAGTAGGTGAGACTCTCAAAATTTTTCTAACATTTATATCTATCTCTTATCTATCTAACATCTGTCTAGCCTATCTATCTACCTATATATTTATCATAAATAATCTTCCATTTATTTATTCAAATAGCTTCTCCATATTTTATAATCTTTATTTTCTCCTATATTTTTATATTTTATAATTTTAATGTTTATATAGTTATAAAAAATAAAACTGCCTAAGAGAATATTTCCTTATTTTTTATGTACATCTAGTTCACCCCAATAGAATTTAATCTTCTTGACTACAACTTAATGTCTTTCTTGTTCTGAGAACTCAATGAATACTTTTTGAATGGCTAAGTAATTCACTATGGTGGAATAAGTATTCTCATCCAAGGGCTATGCCGAGGCTTCAGAACATAGTAAAAACATTGTATATATCCTTTTCCATATAGAATTTAGATAATTCTTCTGGGATTTATGTTAATTGGATTATTGTTGAACATAATGTTCAATCACTTTGGAAACATAGATTTCTCCCCATTTAGAATATAGATGATACTGCAGTTTCTCTTTGCACTAGTGCATGGGTAACAATAACAAGTGGTCCCCATGGAAATGGGCAAAAGGTCAAGAGTTACAATTTCTTTTGAAATATTATCAATGATCTGAGTTCTAGGTTCTGTTGCAAAACTGACCTTCAGTGCTTACCTTATTCTTTAGTATACTGTCATGTACAACATGATCATGCTCCAAGGTAATTGCAAGAGTTGGTTCCATACTATCAGAATTCAAAATGCAGGTAACTTTTTTTTCATACAAAAAGGGTATCAAGTCTGCAAAACAGATGTGCTTTCCCAGCTGGAACAAGGAGAAGTGTGGAGAGAAGGGATAGGATTTCCTCAATACCAGATTTCAGGTGAGGTTTAAGGACCTGTGCATCTGAAGAAGGGTCTCATGATATAGTAAGTATGTGATTGAATATTTTACCTTCAGGATTCCTTTAGTAAATTATGATTTCCTTAGGTTTACTTACATGAGTTATGATTTCTGAAATGCAGCTGTGGATATTGGGGAAATTTTAGTCACATGTGTTTATTCCATATACTTCTCAAGATTTATCAAGTGTCATTGGCATTGTGAAAGGGATACTCATTTGTTATTGCAAGTGAACCTTCACATGATCCTTGTCCTGGTCCTATTCTTGGAATATTTTCCCCTGTTTTTTACCTCCCTGACATCCCAAATTCTTTTTTCTCATATTCCATGCCTGAAAATATTTTCTGATTATAATGTCCTATAATATTTTCTTTTCCCTAAAGTGGTCATTAATTTGATATTCTTTCCAAGCTAATTGTGAATGTGGCAAACATAATGAAAGAGATACTTGGAACTTTCCAAAAATATTGTCCCCTTAATTGCTATTCTAACTTTTTTTTTTTAATTCCTACAGGGAGGAAAAGTATCTTTAAACCATGTGAAATTATAGACAACCAACCTACCTGTAGAAAAGACACTTCTAAAATCATGGCATTGGTAAGATTAATTTTGTTAACCTTAGTATTCCAAATAGATGCCTATGGATGTAATGAATTAGGAATTCAGTAAAATCATGAAATTGTAATTAATGTTGGGATTAAGTCCTAATCCAACAAAAATCTGTGATAGTTTGAATTAAGGTAAAAATTAACCTAAACACAAACTCTTACCTGAGTTCATATAAAAAACAAATTGCATAAATGTGTTTCAGAAACATAATCTTTGAAACATCACAAAGCTAAAAGTTAATCAAATTGTTCTGCAATTATATTGTTATAAGAGAATATCTCTATGTATAGAGTAGAATAATGTGTATATGAAACCAACATGGCAAATATTTTAATTGGAGACTATCACTAGTGGATTACTCTAGGCTTTTTATGTAAGGAAATGAAGTAATTCATTGTTTTGGACAAATATTTTACAATCTCACATCTCATTCCCCACCACAGAGATCTCACACCCAAAAGAATTCCTTTAAATGTAATTATTTGCAAGATGATTCATCTCACACATCCACAGTAAACCAACATGCATTGTTTCACGTGACAAAGAAATCCTATTTCAGGAAGCCACCTCCAACTGTCTTCAGTGATCATTCGTCTTTTAATCAGCATAAGCCTATTCACCGTAGAAGTAAATCATATGAATATTCCCAAAGTGCTAAAAATTGTATGCAATGCTCTGACCTCAGAAAATACAATGGAATTCCCATTGGAAAGAAACACCATGAATGTCATCTAGGTGGAAAAGCCTTCAGTCAACATGCTCATCTTAAAGTACTTGACAGAACTCACACTGAAAAGAAACCCTATGAATGTCATCTTTGTGAGAAAACCTTCAGCCACTCCTCTTCCTTAAAACAACATGAGAGAACTCACACTGGAGAGAAATCCTATGAATGTCATCTATGCAGAAAAGCTTTCAGTAAACATTCCCATTTTCAACGACATGAGAGAACTCACACTGGAGAAAAACCATATGAATGTCATCTTTGTAAGAAAGCCTTCAGTCACTCCTATTCCCTAAAACAACATGAAAGAACTCACACTGGACATAAACCATATGAATGTAATCTTTGTGGGAAAGCCTTCAGTCAATATTCTCATCTTAAAGCACATGAGAGAACTCACACTGGAGAGAAACCATATGAATGTCTTCTTTGTGAGAAAGCCTTCAGTGACTCCTCTTCCCTAAAACGACATGAGAGAACTCACACTGGAAAGAAATCCTATGAATGTCACCTATGCAGGAAAGCTTTCAGTCAACATTCCCATCTTCAACGACATGAGAGAACTCACACTGGAGTGAAACCATATGAATGTCATCTTTGTGGGAAAGCCTTCAGTCAATCCTCTTCCCTAAAAGACCATGAGAGAAATCACAATGGAGAGAGACCGTATGAATGTCAGCATTGTGGGAAATCCTTCAGTCTCTCCTCTTCACTAAAACAACATGAGAAAACTCACACTGAAGAGAAAGCCAATGAATGCCATCTTTGTGGGAAAGCCTTCAGTCGCTCCTCTTCCCTAAAACAACATGAGAGAACTCACATTGGAGAGAAACCCTATGAATGTCTTCTATGCGGGAAAGCTTTCAGTCAACATTCCGTTCTTCAACAACACGCGAGAACTCACACTGGAGCGAAACCCTATGAATGTCATCTTTGTGGGAAAGCCTTCAGTCGCTCCTCTTCCCTAAAACAACATGAGAGAACTCACACTGGAGAGAAACCCTATGAATGTCATCTTTGTGGGAAAGCCTTCAGTCAATCTTCTTCCCTAAAAGTACATGAGAGAACTCACACTGGAGAGAAACCATATGAATGTCATCTTTGTGGGGAAGCCTTCACTGTATCCTCTTCCCTGAATAAACATCAGAGAACTCACACTGGAGAGAAACCATTTGAATGTCATCTTTGTGGGAAAGCCTTCAGTCACCCCTCTTCCCTGAAACGTCATGAGAGAATTCATTAGTGGGAAACCCTATGAAGTCTTCTATGCAGGGAAGCTTTCAGTCGATATTCTCATTTTCAAAGACATGAGAGAACTCACACTGCAGAGAAATACTATGAATGCAGTACTTTTACAAAAAGCTTCTTCCATCTCTTTTCCATTAAAAAGAAAATGAAAGAACTCACACTGGAGATAAACCCTATGAATATCATCAATGTGGAAAAGCATTCAGCAGTTATTCTAATCTTAGATGATATGAGACAACTCACACTGGAGAGAAGACCTATGAGTTTCATCAATACAGGAAAGCCTTCAGTCAACAATCCCATCTTCAACGACATGAGAGAACTCACATTGGAAAGAAACCTTATAAGTGTCATTTGTGTGTGAAAAACTTGAGCCAATTTCCTAATCTTAAACACCATGAGAGAACACACACTGTAGAAAAGCTGCATGAATGTTGTCTATGTAGGTAACCTTTCACCTGTATTTCTCCCCTCAGGCAAGATTAAAAAATTCATGCTGGACATAAACCATAATATCATATATATGGAAAAACCTTAATTTTTTTGGCCTTAGACAATAGCAGATTACTCAAATGGAGAGAATCCCTATGAATGTCAACAATTTGACATTCACTCAATATTCTTATTTTAAATATAACAACTCACACTATAAATGTTCTGCATATTTAAGAGACTTCAGCCATAGATTGAACCTTTAAACATACCAGAGAAATCACATTCTGAAGAAACTGTTTTTAATGTGTTCAGAATTTCCTGTCATCATCCATGCTTCCTCAGATAATCTAATAACATTCATACTGGTGAGAATCCATATGTATTTTATGTAGCAAAGCCCTTAATAGATAAGTAATATACTATGTGAGAAAAGACATAGTGTAAATATAATGGAATCGGAGAGGCCTCTTCTACCACTTTAATAAGCTAATCAGAAAAATCGCATGTGAGGAATTCTACACCTATACTCAATATTGAATTGTCTTAATTTCTAATTTATTCTTTAAATTAAATGCATGAACTCCAAAAGATTGAAACACTAGGTCTCTAGTCACTGTGTACTATCATTCATTCAAAGCTAAGCCTTAATGTGCTAAAGGAAACTCAATTTAAGCATAATGACAAAACATTAGATAAGAGTAAGAATTCATTAGAAGGATGAAACTCCTTGAGGGATTTCCAGAAAATCATTGTAAAGAATGCAATGAGAAATCATGGGATATCATTTATTCAGAGATTGGGAGATTATGTATATCAGTAATTTTGATTCTCTGATGGATACTGTTTGAAGTGTTTTTGAAAATGATTGGATATCTGTGAATATCAGATTGGATATTTTGTGAATATCAACTGGAAATTTTATAGATTTGGGCATAGAAAAATGTGTGAAGTCTGTGATTTTGGAAGCTTTCCCACAGAAATGAATGTAGTTCTCTGGTTGCCTTTCATGGGTCAGTGATTAAATATCTGAAGGAGAGGATGAGATATGGTCATTTTGTTCCTAATATTAGATAAAACAATACTTCATCTCTGTGACTAGAATCTGTACCATTGGGTGTGAGAATCATGCACATAGTAGTTCACTGTGCCAGGCGGACATCCAGATATTCTCACTTCCCATTGCTAATTTACCAGTAGGAAGTATTCAGGAAAAATACACTGCAATAATCATCTTGTTAATAAAATAAAAGAGATTCCAAAACCTTCCATACCCATAGGCAATGCCACTATGATGGTTGACATTTGGAAATCCTTTCCTTGACATTAATTATTAAAACATTAAGTTGCAGAGCATACAAATATGGAAAATTTGCAGCTAAGTTTTTTAAAAAACAAATAAATTTTATTGATACCTATTAGTAAAGAATACAATCCATCCAAAGTTTATTGTCAATGGTATTTGTCATAATCATATATTTGTGTATTCATCACTTCATTCATTATTAGAAAATTTTCATTATTTCAATAATAATAGTAATAAAAAAAAACAGAAAAACAAAAATCCATCACCTCTCAATCTCTCTATGATTCCCTTGATGTATATAGCTGCTCTTTTTGGCTATTCTTGCATATTTATTTATTTTAAAAAGTTTAATTGAGATATATACACATACCTTACAATCTATCCTAAGTGTATTATCAATAGGTCTTTGTATAATCAAAATATTGTGCCTTCATCACCAAAAAAAGTTTTAGAAAAATTTCTTTACTCCATAAAGAAAAACTCATGGAAATAGATGTGGCTCAAGTGATTGGCTCCCATCTACGATATAGTAGGTCCAGGGTTTGATTCCCAGGGCCTGCTGGTGAAAGGCAAACTGAACTGTGTGGTGAGCTGGCACATGCAGCATTCTGGCCCACACAGGAGAGCTGGCCCATACAGGAGTGCTAGCCCACATGGAGTACTGGCCTGCACAGAAAATGAGCACTGCAAGATGGTGCAACAAAAAGAGACACAGAGGAGAAACAGTAAGAGACACAGCAGACCAGGCTGCTGAGGTGGCACAAGTGATTGAACAACTCTTTTTCACTCTGGAAGGTCCCAGGATTGGTTCCTGGTGCTGCCTAAAGAGAAGACAAGCAGACACAGAAGAACACAGAAAGAGCAGACAGCAAGCAAAAAACAATGAAGGAGGGCAAAATAAATAAATAAAATAAATCTTTAAAAGAATTCTGTTGGAGGGATCTGAAAATAAAATTTAAAAAAGGAAAAATTCCACACCCCTTAGCAGTCACTTTGCAATCCATCTATCCTGTCACAGTCCTACATTTCTAATCTAGTTTCATCTTTATAAATTGATTTATATTTGCATATTAAATGAATAGAATGAAACAATTTTGAATTTATTTTTTATATGGTGTGATAGAATAGTCTACCTATTCTTTGTTACAGTTTTTAAAATTGTTTTTTTAAACATATTTAGATCACAGATATGTTACATGAAAAAATGTAGGGGATTACCATATGTCCCACTCACTACCACTCCCACACATTCACACATTAACAACATCATTCACTAGTGTGGTACATTTCTTACAATTGAACGCAGATTGGAGCATTACTACTACATGTGGATTATAGTTTACATTATAGTTTAAACTCTCTCCCACACAATTGTGTAAGTTATGATAATATATATATATATATATATATATATATATAAATAGCCTATATCTGTCATTGCAATGTCATTCAGGACAATTCCAATGTCCCCAAAATGCCCCCATGTTATACCTATTTTTCCCTCTGCCATCATTCATTCCTCAATACTGAGGATTCTGGGTTGTTGATGCCCACTCCACCTATAATTGAGAGGGGGCTTAGGTTCCATCAGGCAGATGGATGAGACTATCTTGCTTGCAGTTGTACATTCTCTCTGTTCCTTTGGATGGTTATTGTGTATCATCATTTCCTTGTTAGTTGTCCTAGGTGAGTCCAATGAGTTGGTGAGTAGATGTTGCAAATCTGTTGATATTCAGGAATGAACTGGCAGATGGAAAGCCCAAAGATTTAAGTCTTTTGGACAAAAACTATCAACTCTAATACTAACTATAGGTTCAAATAGAAGGGCCAGGAGAGTCATGTGTAGGGAAACCGCAACTCAGTCCAACTCTGTTACACGGGGAGCATAAATTCCAAAGTAGGCCCATTGGTAGGGCACCAAACTCCTGGGCTGTCTGCCCTGCCCATAGTGTATGGATGTCTCCAGAGAACTCAGTAGCCCCACTAATTGAGGGCATATCTACTGTGGCAGTCAATGGGATACTGCTGAAATATGTATGAGTGTAACTTCTGGTATGACCTCCCAACACACTTTGAAGTCTGTTAGCCATATAAACTCATTAGTATTTACCATTTCATCCTTTTTTTCAAGGTCTTTTTCCAGTTGCATTGCTAGTTGGTGTTTGATAGTATTCCCTTGGTGCCAGGGAGGCTCATCCCCAGGAATCATGTCCCATGCCAGTGGGAAAATAATGCATTTATATGGTAAGTTTGGCTTAGAGAGAGGCCACATTTGAGCAACAAGGAGCCACTCCAGAGGTAACACTTAGGCAACCTCAAATACTAGGCTGACTTTCAATTTCAAAAGTAAAGGTTCATCAGTACACTCATCAATATCAAGGACACATCAATGGTCCATCCTACTTCACTAGTCAATGCCTTTGTACTTAGGGGATTCTTGCTGTCCCATTAGCAAATGTGGCAGAACTCACAAAGATGGGAATTGGATATTCTTTCAGTTATTGTGTGGATCTCCACCCACCATGACAATGCCCCATGAACATTGGAACTCTTTCATATGCCTTGTAAGGATGCCCCAGGTAAACCTCCTTCCATGCATCCCACATCATTGACACCCTACCCCAATGACCATCCCTTGCCACAGTTGTAACACTTCTGTTATCCAAAAATTCATAAAAAAAGAAGCCAATATAACCAAATAAAATTAACAAGGAAATGAAATAATAATGATAGTTTTAAAAATGGCAAAAATACAAAAAATTAAAAAGAATTTGAAATAATAAATAATAAAAAATAAAATTAGAAAATGTTTGTCCTCATGTCTTTCATCGGTGTAAGATATATTGTCTTGTATGTAGTGACATTTTCTTCCAGTTATTCCCCCAGTGTCTTATTTTTTTTTTATTTTTTTTTTCAAAGAAGCTTTCAGTAACAGAAAAGTCACATAGAGAATATTGGTGATTCCCATATACCCAACATCCTCCCCCTTTTTCACTTTCCCCTATTAATAACATTTTACATGTGGATGGTACATTTGTTACAATTGATGTATAAATATCAAAGCATTGTTACTAATCATGGCCAATGATTTACATTGTGGTTTACATTTTGGAACATACAATTTTATAAATTTTGATGAAATTTAACATGTACTGAATCCATCATTGCAAGATTATGCAGAACAATTCCAATGCCCCCAAAATGCCCCATGTTCCATCTGTTCTATTCCTCCCTCCTCCCCCCTCAGGACCCACAGCAACCACCAAACTTCACTCTTTGAAGTACAAGATTCATAGTTACTTGCAACAATATTGAGGGCTTGCTTATCATCCTGACCTATTAGGCACTGCCTATGCTCTCAAGAGACTCCTACCCCTCTATTTGAGAACAGAGCAGGGCTTTCCAGGATGGGAGTCCAACACCTTACCATTCATTGTGTGAGTCTCCACCCACTGATACAATGTACTAAGAGAGGATCAACACTCACCTACTCCTTAGAAGCCTGCCCTAGTTGCACCCTGTCCCACATGTCTCCCACATCAAACACCCTAAACCAGTAACCCTCCCCTGCCATATTATCCAAAAAAATATTTCCAATATTATAGTTTAAGCCACATACCTGCAAATCCCCACAGTTCATCCACTCCCTCTCCCCAGTTCCATGGACAGTGTAACCACACCCACCCTAAAACCCTAACAAGCTAGAATTGTTCAACCCAATAGCATCACCACACCACTGTCATACCTATCTACTGCACAACTACACCCTTTCACCTTATCATAGATTTTGCCGATATGGGCATTGGCTCACAACCCTGTATTCTGTTTCTGTCTCTAAAATTATCTTCCATACCCTAGCTTTTTGAGTCTCCTCAATTTGCTTAATTCATGTCAGTAAGGTCATATAATATGTATCCATCAGTGCCTGGCTTGCTTCAATGAACATAAGGCCTTTAAAGTTAATCCATGTTATCCCATGTGTTAGTACTGCATTCCTTCTTACAGCTGAGTAGTAATATAATACATTGTATGTATATACCTGAGTTTTCTTATCCATTCATCTTTTGGTGAATATTTTAGTTCTTTTCAACTTTGGGAAATAGTGAATAATGCTCCTATGAACATTGGTTTGCATATATCTGTTTATGTCCCTGCTTTCAATTCTTCTGGGTATGTACTCAGGAGTATAATTTCTAGATCCTATGGCAGTTCAATAGTTAGCTTCCTGAGGAAATGCCAGACTGTCCTCCAGAATGGTTGCATCATTCTACATTCCCAATAGCAGTGGATAAGTGTTCCTATTCCTCCACATCCTCTCCGACACTTGTAGTACTCAGTTTGTTTGTTTTTTAAAGCCACCAGTCTAATGGGTGTAAGATGATATTATATTATAATTTTGATTTGCATTTCCCTAATAGCTACTTATGTTGAGCATCTTTTCATGTGATTTTTAGCCATTTTTATTTCTTCTCTGTAGAAGTGTCTCTTCAAAACACCCATTTTTAAAATGTGTTACTTTTTTTAAATTTTTGTGGTGTAGGATTGCTTTATATATGCTGGATATTATGCTCCTATCAGATATATGGTTACCAAATATTTTCTCCCATTCAGTAGGCTGCTTTTTCACTTCCTTGACAAAATTCTTTGAGGTGCAAAAGTTTTAAATTATGAGGAGGTCTTATTTATCTATTTTTCCTTTTGTTGCTCATGCTTTTGGTGTAAACTTCATGAAACTGTTTCCCAATACAAGGTCTTGTAGATGCTTCCCTACATTATCTTCCAAGTTCTTCATTGTCTTGGTTCTTATATTTAGGTCTTTGATCCATCTTGAGTTAATTTTTCTATAAGGTAACAGATGGTGTTTCTGTCTCATTCTTTTGGATATGGATACCCAGTTCTCCAAGCACCATTTGTTGTAGAGGTTATTCTTTCCCAGTTTAGTTGGCTTAGTGGACTTCTCAAATATCAGTTAACTGTATATGCAAGGATCAATTTCAGAACTCTCAATTCAGTTCCATTGGTCAGTATGCCTATTCTCTATACAATGCAGTTTTGACCACTGAAACTTTGTAGAATGTTTTAAAGTCAGGAAGTGTGATTCCTCTGATTTTCTTTTTCATTATGTCTTTGGCTATTTGTGACCTCTTGCCCTTCCAAATAAATTTTAGAGTCCTCTTTTCCAATTTGCCATGGGAATCAAATGAAAACATTCTGAAGCTTCTTATTCTTTGGGGGAAGCCCCCTTTATTTGATCTCCTTCAATATGTATAGAGTCAGCTATCTCAGGAAGCATGACCAAGCAATTGCAATTACTGTACATGAAAGCACTGAAAAAGATTTTTTTCCACAGGAGATCATGGAGAGGCTGAAAGCTCTAATTAAGTAACAGTATAAAGTAAGACAGTCCTCATTGTTTTCAGCAGGAACTGATAACAGCAGCTTTTCCCCATGTAGCAGTAATGTGCTTGCACAGCAAAGCAGGTTTAAACTGTTTCAAGGATAATTTAACCAAAGTGTTCCCACATCTCCCCCTTTATTGTTTAAGAAAAAAGATGTAAAGGAAAGGGGAAAATGTATCCTGGCACAGTCTTTAAAAATATCTGTTTTAATTTGTAAATTGGTAGTAATAAGTCTAAGTTGATGTCAGCTACCTGGGTTCTGAACTGGGCTGTGTTTGGGAAACAAAGAAGTCATGGGGGCAGTTGACCTCCCTTGGAGGGGTGAGGGTTAATGTCCTATCTCTGTAGGCCCTCAAATTCTCTCCTGATGGCCCCCTGCACCTATACCTGTCTTAGGTTGTTCCTTCCCTGAGGAATCTTACCCATCTCTGGCTAACCAGCCATCCTCCAGGGCCAAACAGGGTGATATAAAATTGCCAAAGTTTACATGGCCTTTATGCTCAGCACCTGCCTTGGGATACCCATGCTCACTGGTGGGGCCCTGGCTCAGGTTACAAGTTTCAGAAAACCCAGGTTTACCAGCACCTAGGAGGCTTATACAACTTAATGAGGCACAAGGAATTCCAAGTATGGGACATATGTAGGATACCCCCAGAATATGGTAAAACTAGGAAAGGCAAGTGAGACAGAAAGAAAGGAGACTTAGAGGTAAAGTTGGGGGACATAAGTCTTAAAAGTTTATTCTGGGAAAAATGATTTTTTACAAGCATGAATCAAATTTTTCTTAGCTAGCAGAGCTGAGCAGAGTGTTTACTTAAACAACTACTTTAATAATATTTATGAAAAACTAATATAAATGTGTTTTAACTAAAGGGTTCTTAAGTCTTCTCCTTGTTGTTCCTTTGTTCTTGATTTTCAGATGTGGGAGAGAAAGATGAGGCAGCAACTAAGGTGATGAATTTTTGTTCAGTGTGATGAACTTGAGAGGGCTTGATGAATTAAATTAAGGATTAACTAAAACAAGAAATATTACCCAGATTCTAATGTTTAGGCCATGAAACCAATTAGATGAATTTAACCATTGCAGATTATTATTAAGTGTTTGAGACACGTTTTGCTGAGCAATAAATTGTATTTAGGATAGTTGATATTCCAGAAGAGCAAGCACTTCTCCCTGCAGATGGGAGGGAAAGAAATCTTTGTAAGTGGGATTTTCCTTGCCCCCACAAAATCTGGGAACAGTTCCAAGGTTAGGGGGTGACACAAATTTTTAACATGTTCCCAGTCACACTGCAAATCTTGTCTGGTAAGTAGAGCTTGTTGTTTTTCACCTGTCCAAAGAATAGATGCTTCTAATACATCAAGTTTGGTAAGAATATTATTATTGATATTAGTTTGTGTTAAAAGTTCATCAGAGACATTGGTCATAATTTGATTAACAACAAGAACAGTATGGACAGATTCTGTTAAGGCAATTTCCACAATGGTGGCAGTGGCAGCTATGATAATGTCTGAAATAATGAAAGTAGTAAGTGTAATAATGAGTTTATTAGGTTTAATTATTATAGTTCAATCTTTTATGATATGTATACATACATTCACATGCTTACCAAATTGATGGACATGCTGATGTACCTGGCTCATATTTGGCTAGAGTCCTGGATAGATACAAGATAAATGCTAATATGTGTATTTAATTTAACACATTTATATGGATAATTAGAGTGAGAAATAAGAATAACATAATCAATTAAAAGGTTAAATTAATATTGAACAGAGTTTAGAATGATAGTAAATAGAGCAGCTTTACACATATATACTAACACCTAGCTTTTGGTTGGGAAGTTTTGAATTCAGCTTATACTAGAGTATTGATAAAAAACATTTCAGTAGAATACCTTCTCCTAGGGTGGGACTATAACTGGTTTGACTAGGGATTATCCTTTATAGTGTTCATGATTAATGAACTTGATACTATAGATGTCTTATTTGTTATAAAGCATCCCTGATGTGCTTATAGTTTAGTTCTTATTATTTATCCTGAAATAAGAAAAGTGCTGACTAGCAAGGCATGGGTTTGCTGACTAATATTTGGGACTACTGAATACAGTAGTGGTGGGACTATGGCATACAGTAGTGGTGGGATCACTGCATACAGTAGTGGTATTAGTTACCTCAGTGGGCCAACACACCTCTGGGGTATTTTTGTCCTATAAAAGGATGATTAGGTCCAGACCACATTTCTTCATCAAGGTGGTCCCAGGGGCCATCACCAATTGTAATTCTGATGGCAGTGGCTGATGGGATTAGGATTGCAAATGAGAGGATACAATGAAGAAGTGTTAATTGAGATGCCTCTAATAAAGGTGAGGTTAGCAGGTTGAGAATTAAACTTTGGCTGATAGTGTAAGTAATAATGAGGTAAGATCTGAGGGCATAAGGTATGAGAAGTGAGTGAAAAACAAAAAAAGGGTAAATTAGACAGAAACAAAATTGTATGATTAATGGGTAGCCAGTCAATTCCCTCTTTAAGGGGGTCTGAAGGAGGGATCCATTTTCCCCCAGGCCAGTAGTGATGTACATTAGCTGAAGTTAATAGGATTTTTTTTAGTAAGAAGAAAAGAAGAAGGACATGTAGTACCTGTGTAAAAATAGATGCTATAACAGCTAAATATACAAGGAACTTATTTTTTAGGGGAGGGTGGCACCCCAGTGTGAGAGAGTACCTCCGTAGCCTTTTGGTCTCATTGTTTAAGACTTTCCGGTTTAGACAGATGCCTGCGTTCTAATTGTCACAAATTGATTGCTTCATTAGCATGTTTTAATCCTTTTATAGCTTCTTTAGATAAAGTTCTAGGGGAATCAAGCCTGGCATTGCCTTTTAAAGTGTTAAATAAGTTGGTTAGTTGCCCTGTAGTGATTCCCAGGCTGGGACACAAGCAGTTAAAAGCACCAAGCACTTTTTGTAAGCTTTCAAGTTTATTTCAGGTTCAATATTTAACTGAATTCTTTGGGGCTGAATGGTTCTTCATGACACCACAAAGCCTAAATATTGCCAGGGGTCAGAGAGTTGTATCTTTTCAGGGGCAATGCAAAGTCCAAACTTAGGCAAGAGTTGTTGAGTCGCCTTAAAGATTTCTGCTGGCTGCTGATTTGTAGGGCCAGCAATAAGAATGTCATCCATATAATGATAAATATAGGCTTCAGGAAACTGGACATGAATGGGTGATCAAGCCTTAGCAATGAAATGTTGACAAATAGTAGGATTGTTCATCATGCCCTGAGGTAACACCTTCCAGTGGAAACTTTTAGTGGGCTCTGAATTATTAAGAACAGGTAAAGAAAAAGCAAGTCTGATTTTGTCGTTTGGGTCTCATGGGATAATACAGAAGCAGTCTTTTAAATCTATAACAAAAAGTAGCCAATCTCAGTGAAATTGCTGGATTAGATAACCCATTCTGTAATGGACCCATAGGTTGCATAGTTTCATTAATTTTTCTTAAATCATGTAACAAGCACCATTTTCCTGACCTTTTATGAGTGACAAATATAGGGGGGTATTCCATGAGCTAGAAGAGGACTCAATATGCCTGAGATTTAATTGTTCTTCCACTAATAATTGAGCCTGTTTCAATTTTTCCCCTTTTAAGGGCCACTGTTCAACCAAAACTGGAGTATCAGATTTCCAGGTTAAAGATAAGGGGTTAATTTGAACAGTGGCGATCATCAAAAGATGTCATTTTCAAAATGAGTTTCCATTGAATAAGTAAATCTTTTCCCCAAATATTGATTGGGACTTCTAAAATGAATGGTTGAATGTGGGCAATTTTGTTTTTCTGGGCCATAGTTGTGGAGAGACTCCACTGCTCCAATGCTCCACTTCTACTTGTGGCCCTTCCACACCAGTTATATGTTGAAAGTCATGTTGAAGGGGCCAAGAAGTTGGTCATTGACTGTGAGATATTATGGAAACATCTGCACCTGTGTCAATAAGCCTTTAAGGACACAATATTTATTTTGATATCTAAAAGGGGTCTCTCACTTCTGATGGCTTGAACCTAATGAATTTTATTTTCCCCAGTGATTCCAAAACTTTTATTGGAATGTATTAAATTACTTGTATTAAGAACTCAGTATGGAAGCAGTAGCAACTGGGCAATATGGGTTTGAGCAGGTATAACTTGATAATTTCCTGAGGACACCAGAATTTTAATTTCTCCTACATAATCTGAGTCTATAACTCCAGGCAGAATAGTGATGCCCCTGCAACTTATGCAAGATATTCCCAATATTAATCCCACTAAACCTTCTGGAATAGGCCCTTTCAATCCTGAATTGGCCTGATAGAGTTTAATTTGTTCTTTAAGTATTAATTCTTCTGTAGTGACAAGGTCCAGGCTGGCACTTCCCTGGGTGGTGGCACATAAGTCTGCCACAGATCAGAAAGCTGTGGGGGTGGAGCTGAGTGGCTCTGTTTTGATTGGGTATGATTGAACAAAGCCATCTAAAAGGATTTCAGGGCACTGGAGGGAGTGCCCCACTGCCCATTTCCCAGCAGAGGATTCCCATCTTTATCAAATTTAGATCTACATTTATTTGCCCAATGCCTTCACTTACGGCATTGTGGACAGTCTTTAGTGGGCAGGGTGTCTTGTTTAGCTCAGCTCTTTTGTGAGCCTCTTGTCTTATGAGGGCAATCCTTTGCATAATGACCCGGTTCTCCACAAACAAAACATTTTGCTGAGGCAGCAAGAGACATGGCTAGAGCTTGAGCTTTAAGGTTTCAGTGCCTATATTTTGATAAGCTTTAACATAAACTCCCACTGAGGTGTTTTCTTTTCTCAAAGGGGTGATAACCCTCTGAAATCAAAGAGGGTTTGGCATTTTCATAAGCTAATTGTAAAAGTAATTCTTCAGCGGCATCAGAATTATCATGTTGTTGTGATATGGCTGCCTGCAATTTATTAATAAAATCAACATATGGCTCTGTAGCCCCTTGCTGAATAGCTGAAAAAGATTTTTGGGTGTGAGAGGTATCTGGCATTTTTGACCATGCATATTGCACAGCTGAAAATTTTTGTTCAAAATCTTGCTGATTATTCATATTAATTTGTTGTTGTAAATTAAGATATGAACCTGATCCTGTTAACATCTCATATCCTATTTGCACCCCGTTTTGGAAATTATTCATAGCCAGGACAGTGCATGCTCATTGTATTCCATTATCCATACACTAAATTGTTCAGGGGTGACAGTGGTATGGAGTAGCTGTTTCCAATCCCATGGTATCATCATGTAACCCAGTACTACATTTCCCAGTAATCCAGTGGTAAAAGGACTATGTAGTCCATTTTCCTTGATGCTATGATGTAATTCCCTATAGACTTCATATGGTAAAGGGTTGTAGCATCTTTGATTTTGTACTACTACTACTACAGGAAATGCCACCATTTCATCACCATGTTTAAGGCCTCTTTCATACATAACTGCTTGTTTGCCTCTAGAAATTGTGGTGAAGGAGGAGGCAGCTCCTCTGAGATAACTAGTCATCCCCCAGCCACTGGAATAGGTGGTGGAAGTGGTGGTGGCAATGGGAGGGGGGCAAAATAGGATCTGGTGGCATGGATGGAGTAGCCACATCTGTTTCCTTTCTTGCTGATGGAATGTATAGCAGGGTTAATGCCACATGAACAATGCTCCAAGTTATAATAGCACCAAAATATATTTTTTCAGCTTGCTTAAATTTATGTTTCAAATTTTGTCCTACTTGATCCTATAATTCTAATCTAAGATTCCTTTTTTAGGAAACCAAGGACAATACTTTTGAATTGTTTTTAACAGGGAGTGCAATTGACCTTTTTGGACTGTGCAATCGGATGCTTCTAAGAGTTGTATTTTTTTTTTTTTTTTACAAAAGTATCCTGTTCTTTGGAAATTCTTGGGCCCATGATGATTTAGAAACCCCTCACCGTACTAGACACATTGGCAACTATCCCCAGTCGATGTTGCTGTTCCCTTACATTGGGAAGATTAGTTTCAATTTTTCTCCAGATGAATATATCCACTCCTTAACCTACCAATTCATGCCACTAATCTGGGTCACGTTGGGAATCAAATGAAAACACTCGGAAGCTTCATATTCTTTGAGGGAGGCCCCCTTTATTTGATCTCCTTCAATATATATACAGTCAGCTTATCTAAGGAGGCATGCCCAAGCAATTGCTGTATGAGAAAGTGCTCAGAAAGCTCCCCCACCCCCACAGGAGATAATGGAGAGGCAGAAAGCTCTAATTAAATAACAGTGCAAAGTAGTAAAGTCCTCATTGTTTTCAGCAGGAACTGATAACAGCAGCTTTTTCCCATGCAGCAGGAATTTGCTTGCACAGCAAAAACGGTTTAAACTGTTTCAAGGATAATTTAACCAAAGTGATCCCACACCAATTCAGTAAAAAATGCTATGGTAATTTTTATTGGGATTGAGATAAATCTGCAAATCAGTTTGGATAGGATAGATATCTTAATGATGTTTAGTCTTCCTGCCCATAAACAGGGAATATTCTTCCATTTATTTAGTTTTGGGTTTTTTGTGTTTTGTTTTTGTTTTTTATTTCCTTTAAAGTCTTGTGTAGTTTTCTATGTGCAACTGATTACATCTTTAGTTAAATTTACTCCAAGGTATTCGATTCTTTTAGTTGCTATTGTAAATGGGGTTATTTCTTGATTTCCTCCTCAGATTGCTCATTCCTGGTGTGCAGAAATGTGACTGATTTTTGTATATTAATCTTATAACCTGCCACTTTACTGAACTCATTTATAAACTGTAGAAACTTTACTGTAGCTTCCTCAGGGCTTTCGAGTTATAGGATCTTGTCATATGTAAATAGTGAAATTTTTACTTCATTCTTTTCAATTTAGATGCCTTTTATATATTTTGCCTAGGTCCTTAAGCAAGTACTTCTAACACAGTGTTTAACAAGAGAGGTGACAGTGGGCATCCTTGTCTCATTCCAAATCTTAGAGGGAAATCTTTTAGGATTTCATCATTGAATATGATGTTAGCTGTGTGTTTTTCATACATACCCTTAATCAGGTTGAGGAAGTTTCCTTCTATTCTGATCTTTTGAAGTGCTTTTATCAGGAAAGGGTGCTATATTTTGTCAAATGCTTTTTCTGCATCTGTAGAGATTAACATGTAAATTTTTTTCTTTCAATCTGTTTATATGGTGCATAACAATGATTTTCTTATGTTGAACTATACTTGCCAGGAACGATGAAACCCACTTGGTCATGGTCTATAATTCGCTTCTTGTGTTGTTGAATACAGTTAGTAAGTATTTTGTTGAGGAATTTTGCCTCTAATCTCATTAGAGAAATTGGTCTGTAGTTTTCCTTTCTTGTGGCATCTTTGTTTGGCTTTGGTATTGGGGTGATATTGGCATCATAGAATGAATTAGGGAATGTTCCCTCCACTTAAGAGTCTAATCAGAATTGTTATTCTTTCTGGAATGTTAGGTAGAATTCACCTGTGAAGCCATCTGGTCCTGGGCTCTTATTTGGGTGTTTTTTTGATGACTTAGTCAATCTCATTGCTCATGATTGGTCTGTTGACTTCATGAATTTATTCTTTTATCAATGTAGGCTGCTTGTAGGTTTCTAAGAATTTGTCCATTCCCTCTAAATTATCCATTACTACTTCTTGATAGATTAGCCCTTTTATTATAATATAGTGGCCTTCTTTGTCTCTTAACAATAGTTTTGCTTTTAAAGTCTATTTGTCTGATATTAGTATAGCTATCTTCCAACCAGTTTTGGTGATTGTTTGCATGCAAAATTCTTTTCCAACCATTCACTTTCAGCCTCCTTTCATCCCTGGGTCTAAAGTGAGTTTACCATAGACAGAATATTAATGGGTCCTATTTCCTTATCCATATAACAAATAACATTTATGTAAACAAATGCACATATATGCATATGTATTTATATATCATTTTACAAATATTGGTATGTATTGTGAAAAATTTGATTTTTACCCACAATAAAAAAAAGTTCATATGTAAAAAAATAATAATAATTCACACGTAAAAAATCATGAGTACAAATAATAAGAATAAAAAAGGTGGAATAGAAAAACAATGAAATGAGAAATAAAATTGAGGAAACATATATAGAATGATTTAAAAGGCCAGAATGATGAGAAGAGAGGAAAAGAAAAAAGAAAATAAAAAAACAAATATAGCAAACAGTTGGACAAAATAGAGAAAAAAATAAAAACAAAACAATTGAAAAACCAAACAATCAATGGAATGAAAGAAAAACTACATTAAACAGAAGACAGAAAAATGAAGGAAAGAAAAATAAATAATGTAGGCAGAAAAGCTCAGTTAAAGGAAAAAAATGAAACAAAGAAAGAGGATACACGACAACAAGAAAAAAATATCAGCAACTAAAAACAGAATAACCAAAGAACAACAGCCTTCCCTCTTAGGCCCCTAAGGAGCTTCTCAGGCTGTCAATGTTCATCCAGGTAATGTGTGGGTAATATCTGGGGTTTTAGTGAGTAAAAGAAAAGAAAAAGAAAAAAAGGAACCTTTAAAAAAGTATCAGATCCAAGAAAACCTAAAATAAAAAGAATGTCTACATGTTTCCTATCATAACATATCACCTGGATGCCTGATAACCCAGTGGGTCACTTCTCCACTTCACTAAGGAGACCAGGGAATCAAACCAGGGGCCCCGTATATGCAAGGTGGGAATTCCTCCACTGAGCTAAATTGTCTCATTAGGTTGGTTAGGCTTCAGAAAGCTTTCGGCCCTCCTTTACCCCAGGTGTTTTAGACTAAAATTTACTAAAGTCCTGCTGATTAGGCACCTGTCCCACCCCCTCTCCATTCTAGATCCTCTCTTTCCTCAGATGGTTGGGCAGGACAGCATGCCTGAGCACATATACTTCCCCTTTCCCCATTGGGTCAGGGTACCTTCTGAGATACAAAGCTGGCCAAATGTAATGCAAAGAATACACTGTTCATCCTCTGTCAGACCCATCTTCCCAGAGAATGTCCCCTCCCAGTCAGTTGGCAGCAGTGAACCAGGGGTTCCACCACTGCTCCTTGCCATGAAGGTGGGATATATGTGCCAATTCCAGCCACAGGTGTGAGCAACTCATGGTTTTCCTTTGGCTTCATCTTTCCAGTACCCTCCTAGATGACTCAGAACATTTTCTCATTCTATATATATCCAAGGCATCTCCTTTAGAAAGGTCCCTGCCTTCTATCCACTTTTTCTGTGAGAGGGTCAGACTCTGCCTACCTATTTCAGCACTATTTTCCCAGAAGTCTCTACCTATTTTTTAACTCATGGTGCTCTTGTTTTTCCATCACCATTTGCTGAAGAGACAATTTTTTCCAGATTGAGAGGTCTTTTCCACCTTGTCAATAGTTGATTGGTCAGGAATGTGAGGGTTGAGTACTGAGTTTTTAATTCCATGCCATTGCTCTATATGTCTGTCATTGTAGCAATACCATGGTCTTTTGATTACTGTACATTTGTTATAACTTTTAAGGTTGGAAAATGTGAGTCCTCCAACTCCTGTCTTCTTTTTCAAGATGGCTTCAGCTACTCAGGGCCCATTGTCCAACTTAATAAATTTTATGATTTTCTATTCCATTTCTGCAAAGAAACTTCTTTGAATTTTAATTGGCAATCCACGGATTCTACTAATTGCTTTGGTTAGTATTAATATCAGGATGATATCCAACCCATGAACATGGAATAGCCTTCCATTTATATAGATTTTTTTTAAAAATTCCTTTAGCAGTGTTTTGTTGTATTCTTTTTAGATCTTTATATACATGATTATATTTATTCTTCTTTGTTTGATTTTTTTAATTTGTAAATGTAAATAGATTTTTTTCTTCTGTTCTTCCAAATGCTCATTGTGTATAGAATCACTACTGATTTTTGGCTGTTGATTTTGTGCCCTGCCAATCTGCTGGACTCATTTATTAGTTCTAGGAATTTTTTGGTAGATTTTTCAGGATCATCTGTATATAGGATGGTATTAAGGGCAAATAGGTAATATTTTCTCTTTTCCTTTCCAATTTGGATGCCTTTATTTCTTTTTCTTGCCTAATTGCTCTGACAAGAACTTTAGTACAATGTTGAATAACAGAGGATTCAGTGCTTATCTTTGTCTTATTCCTGATCATAGATGGAAGGCTTTCAGTCTTTCACCATTAAGCAGGATGTTAGCTGTGGGCTTTTCATATATGCCTTTTTCATGTGGAGGATGTTTCTTTCTAGACCTAGTATTCTAAGGGTTTTTTATCTACAAAGTGTGCTGTATTTTTCAGATACCTTTTCTGCCTTTATTGAAATGATTATGTGGGTGTTTTCTTTCATTCTCTTAGTGTGGTGGATTGCATTAATTCCCACTTCCTGGGATTTATGTAAATGGAGACAGAAAATGGAAGCTATCATTTTTGATCCTGCCATGTGAAAGAGGACATGAAGATAAACAGCAGCCAAAATTTAAGCACAATACCCCCAAGATGATGGGCCAACAGAACAGTTCATGGCTGAAGAGACAAGCCATGTTCCTTATAACCCACAGGTGAACTTGGGAAGAAAGTAGAACAGTTAAGACTGGAGATAAGGACCTAAAGGAAAGAAACCCTATGACTGCTTTTCCACAGGTGAGCTCCAGGAGATGGCAGGTTCTGTAAGGGAAAGCATGGAGCTCTATAGTAAATGGGGACCATCTTGCTTTGCCACATGGGAGGATCCCAGTATCACCAGTAGCTAACATTGCTGAAAAAGCACCTCTGTTGATAACTTGATTTGGATATTTCATGGCCTCAGAATTGTAAGATTTTACCCTAAATAAAATTCTCATTATAAAACCCAACCATTTCTGATATTTTACATCAGCAGCCTGTGGCAAATTTAAGACACATCTTTTCATAGAATCCACTTATGCTCCTTTTACATTCAGTAATGACGGTAATAATATCTCCTTTTTCATTTCTGATTTTTTTTATTTGTATCCCCTCTCTTTTATTCTTTGTCAATCTAGCTAAATGTTGGTTTTATTAATCTTTACAAAGAATCAACTTATGGTTTTGGTAATGCTGTGTTGTTTTCTTATTTTCTATTTCATTTATCTCTGCTCTTATCTTTGTTATC